>JACJUY010003312.1:0-14963 GCA_014220935.1 Platorchestia sp. MABIK | reverse complement strand
TCTTTTTTGCATCGTAAAGATCGAAGTAGGTACTATAAATACCTGATCTAGTTTTTTGATAAATTGATTCAAAATTTTTTTATTGAAAAAAAAAAATTTAGGTATAAAAACTGTAAATTTTGTAAAAAAAATTCTGAAGCGATATCAAAAAACTATCTCGAACATTTGTAGACATGTTCATTGTGAATCGAACAAAAAAAACTAATCGTCTCTATGTACAATATTGGCTGAGAAATTGAAATTTTGCGAATTTGGCCTCTGGGTGGGGGGAAGGGGGTGTGGGTAAATTCTTAAAACTTAATGGGTTATAAATGCTTATTAGAATGTTATAAACATGCTGTGAATACCTCAGAGCTTATTTCACTCCGGAAGTATTTCTTTTTAATTCTTGAATATTTCATAGGGAAAAACCGTTTGAGGCCCTCTGCAGTTTGCAGCAGGTGTTAGTGATTTATTAGTGGTAGTGACTTGTTACAACTATGGAAGACTTATCTGAAATGTTTTAACTTATTAGTAGTGTATTAGTTTGTAAGTTCTGATGAAAAAAAATATGAAATCATACAAAGGAAACACTGTGTACTCTGCATTATGGTGTTGGTAACTTTGACCGACATTTTCTCAAAGTGTGGTTCATAGACTTTGACGGGCAATTTCTCCTCCAGATTTAAAGCTATTGAGAAGATTTTTTTGCATCGTAAGGAGCAAAGTGAGTACAATAAATGCTAGTGCGAGTTTTTTTTGAAAAGTAGATTTTAAATTTTTTCATCGTCCATAGAAAAAAATAACTATGTTTTTAATATTCAAATAGTTGTCAATTTTTTTTTTAGGAAAAACAAAAAACCTTTACTAGTTATGGTAGATATTTTGATTATGAATCGAACAAAAAAGACCATTTGTCTCTATGTACAATATTGGCTGAGAAATTAAAATTTTAAAGAATTTTCCATGGAGGAGGGGAGGGGAGGGGGGTGTGGGTAAATTTCAAAATTTTTAGGGCTACAACTGTTTATTTGAATGTCATAAACATGCTGTGAATACCCAAAAGCTTATTTCCCTCCGAAAGTTTTTTTTTTCATTTTTCAAAAAATTCATGGCAAAATTCGTTCGCTTCCCTTAAGGAGAAGGCATCAGTAGTAGAAAAGGATCCCTCAAGGCTAAAATCATTCCAGCAATCTTTTGATGCACTAATGAGTTATTACGAAGAATAAATAGCTTTTCTGTATATTTTCCTTTATTTCTATTTTCATATACACATTAACTATGTAACTGTATCCAAGAGACGTATAATTTCAGTTAAATCTACCTTCATATCATGTTAGTAAAATACATTACCTTAGACTGTAACATCTATGCTTTATGTATTCAATCACATACAAACTGAAAGTATTATCATTTTTGACTATCCTAAACGTCAATTCAGTTTTCTTAAAAGAAAAATTTTCTGAAAACTATCAATTTGCATTGGTGTACATAAATAACAGAATTACGGTGTTTTCAATTTTCTGTAATTATAAATGAGTTTCAATTGCATACGGTTTTCCTTGCAGTGTCTTCAAAACTGCGGTGCTTTAGAAACTGCGCAGCAATTTCGGAACGAGTTAGCGCAGTTTTGCAGGCAATACTGTAGTTGGTGCTGAAAAACAGGACAGCAGTGAACAAAAATAAGGTAGTCCTCAGCAAAACGAAAAACATTTTATTTCAACAACAAGGCATACCTAACTTTCAGCTCGGGCCCTCACACATTTCCCCCTGGGAGCGCTAATTCCCATAGATACAATATTTATATCCACCTGAGGTGTAGAGCGGCTTTAACTCACTCATGTAAACTCACTTAATCAGCTCTAAGACTACTATTTACTTCACTGATGAATATACAAGATTCATTTGGATAGTGTTTAGGTTTAAAGCCTGTGACGTGAACCATATCTGGTCATTCAGGGAGTTTTCATTATACTGCTGACCAACCAGTATTTACAAATTTACTTTAAAAATACTTAATAAAATGAAAACATGATCCAGTTAATGTTTAGATTTCCAACATTGCTGATACAATTGAGTCTAAATTTGATTTCAATATTAACTTCAGTGTCACTGCCTCAAAGTGTTAATTTTGAATACCATAGAGTACATGATGGTTCACGGTTCTTTTACAGCACCAACCTGAGCTAATTATTTTATTGAAGGGTTAATATTAACAATTGACAAACATTTCTTATGATCTTTTGTTGAAATTAAATCATGCTCTGCAAATTTTAATGATAGCCACAACAGTTTCCAAGTTTCCAAAAAATTATGCTAAAGCTTTTCGCGTCTGTCTTGACTCAACCTAACAAAAACTTCCATCTTCTCTGAGCTTCTAAAACGTGTATTACTTTACACGCAACCGTGGTTGAGGAAATATATTCAAGTTATTTTAGGATTTGAAAAATGAGGCAGTGAACTAGGTAATGTAGTTATTAGTTTATAATGCAACGCTGCATTGAATACTGCAAATAAGCACAAACAGGAGCCTGATCTCGGTTGAAGTAACATGATCTGGGCACTAAATACTTTCGAGAGATATACAATGTTCCTTGAGGGGTGCTAACGGGAGGCATGTAACTACCACACACATGGCATAAGGTGTGTGTAGCATCTGCAAAGTGTGAACAACTTAGCCTAAAACAGAAGTCGTTGAAATTTTTCCAGAAAAAAACCTTGGTTGCAATAAATGTGCTACATTGTCAAAAGTTAATTACCATAGTTATTCAGCGAAGTCGTCGACAATTGAATTTCTTGCGTGTTTTTGTGAGATGATTAATAAATATTTAATTATTGATGTGATATCAACAAGTGTTCAATAATGTTTGAAAATTCATTCGAGTGTGGATTAGTGTCGTTCATTAACAAACTTACAAATGGAATAGTGTCGTACAAATGCTCTCGTGTTTTAGTTGAATAAACGGTCTGGTTGTAATCAGGCTCCTAGCGCTTCTGGGCAAGTTTTGGGGGGCCTGAACTAACATTACCCTGTAGATTTGATATTGGTTAGAAGCTTGCTCCTTTTTTGACTGTGAACGTAGCAGTTGACGTTTATCTGTGTTGCTGGCCGGGTTTGAGGCTATAGGCTCAGGTTCTGCTTGTTCGGTGTCTTGCATGGCACGTGGCGTGATCCTCTGTGCAAATTTCTCATTCTTCACTTCTACTTCAGTTCTCAACTTGATTTTATATTTTACTTGAAGTTCGTGTGTGAGCGTGTGTCCTTGTTTTCAGATCTTCACTTTAAGTTGCTATCTCAAGGCTGCTAATCTTCTAAGTGCTCCAGAATTATTAAACCTTTAAATCAGGCTGCTAGTCTGACTCCCAACTTGAAGGTTCCACCTGATTCAAAACTTCAAATCTCAGTCTCCTTACTTCAAATCTCAAACGCCGTGGTTCTCGTCACAGCCATGCTGTAAAGCTTCCTGGAAAAATTATCTAATTCATGCACATACTACAGCAAACTTTAATGTTCGAAAGTTTTTCAATGTCATATTTCAAATCTCGAACTTAAATACTCTAAAAACGAAATATTGATCAAACAAAAACAAGAGAATTAACTATGCAATGATGCAGAAGAGAATTGGGCTGTAGAAAATGTCATCTGTGCTACAATACCTATCTCGACCACTGGTAACACGATTAACTGGTTCACTTCATACTAGTCCACTGTGAGTCTACCACGATGATAATGTCTAATATATCAAATTGCATGGCTAAACATCAAATCCGTAAAGGATAAATGAATCCTCGACTCTCTCGATCTGAATGTCAAGGTGATTTGAAAGTGATTGAGGTGACCATGTGAGAAAACACAATTTAGAGCAGGTCGTGCGAACGAGCGATCCCGTTCAAGCATGCTAAGAAAAACACCTTTGTTAAATCAGTTCATTTCAATTATTGTCTGAATTTTACTGAGTGACAATTAGAGAAGCCTAAAAGTTCTTGGGACGCTGCACCATGGTGTGACGAAACGAAGATTGAATAGCAAACTGAAAAACTCAGTGCATCATCCTAATGATATAATCCTAATATTGAAGTTTGGAAGAGGAGGTATAATGAGGGAAATGTGAGGCTCCGAGATTACGGTTTGGTAGGCTTTCTCTTTGTTGAAATGAAATGTTTGGTGTTAAGATAAAAACCATCTCTTTCGGTTCACTGATGTCCTGTTTTCAGTGCCTACTACTTTCTTCAACTTAAATCTTTTATTATATTTTCGGATGAGCAAAGTGCGGCAGTTTAAACAAGTTTGTCGAATGACTCGTTGCCGTTGATGCCGACATAACTTGGGATCTAACAAAATTTTACTTTTTTGAAATCTTGAATTAATTTTCCAATTTGATATTGGAGAATCCGAGCAAGGGGATAATAGGCGGTATGTTTTGCAGTGTTGTAAAAGCGTTCAGGGAGTCTGAATAATAAAAATAATCTCTGCTCATTGTGGCTACGAATAATTTGCAGTGATATCTCAAGTGCATGGAGTTCTACAGTAAATGGGTTCTTCTTCTTGTCTCGTCACACACCGCCGCAACGCCGATTCGATCATACTTAGAGCCATCAGTAAAAATAGGTACATGCTCTCGGTACTCCATTCGTCGCAGCCGCTTTTATTGGATGTACAGGGCTTGGGTATATTCTTTCTTGTAGGTCAGTTCATATTCAAAATTAAATCACCGGGACTTGTCTTCTATGCAGCCACCTTAAATCTAGTAGTCGATATGAGAAGGCAATCTTTATTTGTGGTGCGTGGATATGACGAGATTTCATGATTTCCAAAGTGTGAACGGTGAAAGACGCCCGGGGCGGATGTTTACTAATGAACAGTCTGCTGTCGGTAGGTAGTATAGCACAATTGCAGGCAGGGTTTGAAAAGTGGCTTCCGATTTTGTGGAGATTTTTTAACGAGAGGTGCTGTCTTCGCCAACTGAGAGGCATTTCGTCGGAAATGACTAGCAAGCTAGGAAAAGGTGTTGACTTGAATCGTCATATTCCAAGTCGTACACAATCGTTTACGATGTGATTAAGCAGCTTGAGTGTCGATGTAGAAGCGGAGTTGTTAACGATGCAGCTGTAGTCCAGTTTTAATCGGATTAAGTATGTACGAGTGGAGCATTGTGTCCTGGTCCCCGCCATGGTCGTGTGAGGAAATTGATTTGAGCATGTTCAAGTGGTAGGATCCGTGATACATGATGGCCTGGTAGGGAGGTAACATGTATGGTAGATTCATCCATCGATAAGGAAAACCGTAGACTCGCGTCCAGAGCGCCACTCGGTTGATGCAATCCTAGACTTTTACTTGATAATTGTTGAGGTAGCTGTGTTATTCGCCAAGTTTGAAGTCATCCACGTACAAAGATGCATGGTGCTATAGATTTTTGGGATCTGAGAAGCGATTTCATTAATTTTAATGATGTAAAGAGTTATTGATAAAAACGGAGCTTTGTGAGATCCTTTTAAGGGAACTGGTTGGATGGGCATTTATTTACTCGTACTTTTAAGGTACGACGATGTAAAAACAGTTCAAAGTAGGGAGTCTTCTGCGGAGATGTAGGTGGAGAAGATCTTGCATGACTCCGTATTTCCAGGTAGTATCCTTCGCCTAATCAAGATCGAAAAAAAAACTTACGAAGTGCTGGTTGCGGACAAAAAATTTTCCGATGGTGGTTTCCAGCGGGATTAAGTGATCAACAGTGGATCTGTTCCGGCGTCCGCCGTATTGTGTATTGCTCAAATCGCCGTGTATGTCGTAATAGTCAATGAGCCTGTTGTAGAGGGATTCAAAATGCTTGCAGGGACAGCTCGTTAACGCGATTGGTCTACAGTTACGGAGCGAGTGTGGCATCTTCCCAAGTTTTTGAGATGAGATGATCACCGCCTCCGCAGCTGGGGGGGAAATATTCATAGGACCAGAGTTTGTTGTAGAGAGATAGTAAGCTTTGTTTGCGTTTTCGGAAGGTGTTTCAGCATTTGGTACAAGGTTTTATCAGGGCCAGGTGACATATTTTTGAGGTATTGAGAGCCGAGTCAAGTTCGGCGGGAAAAAATGCTTCACTGTACGTTTTATAAATGCATGACGAAAAATTGAATTGTTAGCTTCTGCACATGGTCTTCACAAAAATTCCTGTGGGTAGTTGGCTGTATTGCTGATGAGGCTAGACGTTTCCGCAAATTTGTTTGCTATGCCAGGGACTGTTGAGTATGTTTTATTATTCACTTGTAGTATTGACAGACGTCGTTGAGGCCTGCCTTTGATTTTTCTGTTTTCGTATATACAGCTGATCAGTGCATCCTCCGTGAAGGTGTTGGGGAACGCTGTCCAAGCCTTCCGTTTCTCCTCTCGCAAAAGGATTCTTTTTCTCCGTTGCTGTTTCCCCTCCTTCAACGCAAAGCATTCTGTAAAGATTTTGTCTGCTTGTATTTTTGGTAAAGGCGCTCTTGGTTGCTGCGTGTTTAGGTCAGTCGCGCTAGCGGAACTAGCGTTTCGAGAAGAATGTTGTGAAGCCGATACTTCCTTTTGCAATAGCCGTAAAATGCTGGTGAAAGCTTGCGGTGCTAAAGTGCATAAAGGTTTGTCAGAGATCTCGAGTTTTTCCCACATACGGTCAGCCTCACTGGAAGACCAGCCTGGCCTTTTATTGTTCTTAATTGTGCGTCTCAGGTCGTTGTGTAGCTAGTCAATTAGTCGTAGTGGTAGAGGGGCTATTGCCTCCAGTTCCATTGGTACAGATTGTCGGCTTGGTGTGTATGTGCTGCTCGATGTTACAGCTCAAATTGGTAGTGGCGGTGGTTTGGATGTTCGGAATCTAGTTTTAACTTTGCTTGGGCTCTGCTCAGTTTATATTTGTGCGAAATTGTGAGAATATCCTCGTTATATTAGAATTAAGTACATTTATAGAGGCCAGCTCAGTGGTCTTGGCCAAAGTTGCGTCATTCTATATTGATGCTGGTGCAATTGGCTAAGTCATGGTTTGTGTTATCACAACTAGCACAGGTTGCTTCATTGCTAGAGCACCACTTCTGAGTGAGATTATACTCAATACACCTGTTGCAGAGCATGGGGCATGGCACGTTTGAGAACACCTTAGCTCGTAATTGTTCATAGGGTATGGTTACGTAGTTCGGGAGGGTATGTCTGAACGTGAGTAGAATTGACTTAAGAAGCGGGTTCTTCGGTCGAATCCAGATCACCTTCACTGCGTCACAAAGCTCATAATCCATCATAAGTCGATCTCAGAAGCAGTTAAAGTTTTAGAGGTCTACTCATATAAGTATATGAGGCCTCATCATATAAGTATAGGAGGCCTACTCATTTAAGCATATGAGGCTTACTCATATAAATATGAGGCCTACTCATAAAAGTATATTTAATTCAGGAACGGATTTAAAGTGAGGGTGTTTAGACATGGAAACAGAGCTACTGTTCAAGGTTATTAAGCTACGAATTTGGGAGCTTTGTTGGGTGCTAATTATTCCAATAATATACGAGTTTTCAACGTGGGATGCGATTCATTTTGGCTCATCAACAAATGCGAGTTGCAGGCTTTTCTTTGAGCATTCAGAGAGAGATCTTACGTTTGCCGTTGGCGTTCAAAGTACACCGAAATGAGGAACGTCAAGAGTTGCACGTCTTTCAGGAATCTCAGTTGGATAATTAAACATTTATTTGACTCGTAGTCTTCCGACCTTGTGGCTGTTCTGAACTGCAAATATCTGCTCTTCCTCAACTTGCTTTGGGCACGTTTTGTCTTCAACATGATGAGGGCCACAACAGTGGAAGTATAGGCTTCGGAGGGAAGGTATTGATTCATGTCCCACAGTGTCACACTTCTCACAGGTGGTAACACGGTTCCACCGTTTTATGGTTGTCCATATATCTGGGAGTTCGTACCCTGCATGGGTTTCTCAACACTGTATTTGGATATAACCGCGTGTCCAATCGTACGCCAAAAATATATATAACATCGAAGAGAAACTTAATTAAATTCCACGATTAAAGCGCTTGTCTGTTCATTTCTGGTTATGATGAAAGTTGCATCTATTACTTTGCTAATTTTGAAGCTTTCCTTCAATCTGGTCTTGAATTTATTGAAATTTTTCATGTTACATTCATTGACATTGATCAGTCCTTTTATTTTTGAGCTTAGGATGAAGGAAGACTTCACAGGACGCTCCATTCATTTAGCTTGGTGATAGTTGACAGTACCTAGTCCTGACTATTGTCACTTGCCTCATGTGAAGCTCTTCTTGCCACTCGTTGTAGTGAGACTTGGGTAGAAATTTAGTGACCATAGAAATGAATTTCTTCACCGAGTTAGCGTACATCGTGTTTTCGTTTCTGGCGTTAATTTCACGCGGCAAAATCATGTGAATCCCAGCTGCAGAGGCTGTTAAATTATATCCAGAGGGACGAACTTGTTCTTCCGTTGTGTCACGAAGGCCAGGCGAATTTCTTCAGTCCTTCCTCCTCCGGAGAGGATAAGATGAACAGCCTTTGGCGTTATTTCCTCGATGGTATTTTCAAGTTTTTCAATTTTCTTTTTGTTTGAGGTTAAATGTCAGAGCTACGGCACACTCCGATAACACCTAGCCCAAATACCTCACTAGCTTGTCGAGCTTATTCTCAATGCTGGTGATGCGGTCAAACATAGTTTACTGGTGCTCTTGTTCATTCGTTACTTGGTCAGTGACTGCTGCTGAAGGTGATGACGAAGCTGTGCATCTGCTCGTCAGTTTGCGTGCCTGTTCGGTCACGAGTGTCCTGATTGCTTTGACTTCGTTAGGCTGAGTGGTCGATTTCTCCAAATCATTCTCAAATTACTCAAGTCTCTCGCAGTGCATCCTCAGATGAAGTGCGAGCCTCTTCCGCCTCTTGACAATTTTCCTGGTGCTCGGCGCACAGAGTCACTAGGACCAGTGTTAAATGTTTCATTTGCTATTACTTTATTCAGGACTTAATTTATATTGCGTATAAGATTCAAGTATAAAGATTCAACCACAAGACACAAGTTTCTGCAAGTTCTTTTTTTAAAAGTTTATTGCCACACCCTTTGCTTGCAATGTCTTCTTTATTCCAATTTTCTTATTCACAAAAGAATCATTCGCTATCTGGCACAGTAGCTTTTAACCTCAGCTGGTCTAGTCCTTTCTAATTTTCCTACTGTGTATTCAAGTAAAACTTTGAAGACAGATTGATTTCTTACAGGTTAGGTTGAACGTAGGAGTTTCATGAGTTTTAACTCTTACATCAAGGTAGAGAAAAAATTATTTTGAAATGTTTGAGAATTTTACACAAGATAACTTTTGTACGTTTTGAACAGGACAAATCTTGCCCCTTTTTTTGTTTTCATACGCTTATACTTATGCGATGGACTCAAATGGGGATTCTCTGATATGGCAAAAACTCTTTTCTACACTCCTTTCTACTCAACTTTACAACCATTATAAAAGCGTGGCAAAGTCTACACAAAAAATTATTATTTAGAAAGAAACAATTCATGGAAAATAAATCTCTATAAGAAATGTTTCATATTAAATCATCATTTAATACCAGTAACCCTAAATGACCAAGATATAGAATTGCAGTTCAATGAAAATAGAAATTTCTGAGGCCAAAACGAAAATTTCTCATTCAATCAAAATTCGCCAAGCGACTGACACTGACATAGGCGAGACAAATAACAAACGTGCAATTTTAAGAATAAAATCTTGACGGTAAGTACTCACCTGGCAGTACTAGGTTCATTAAGAAGCCAAGCTCGACAAATAGGATATAGAGGCGAGTCTGCATTAAACTGAGCGAGGTCAATGCTGCGGTCAAAAATACGAACCACAAAACTGCTCTGCTGACTGCCTGCTGTTGGCCCACTCACCTGTAATGATTTTAACAATATATTTAACAACCACAATAGGCAGGCTTTATAGAGTGAATAAAGGTTTCTGAGCTGTAATGGAAAACAAATACTCAACAAAATAAATATCCAGAAAGCTAGCTACTTATGAGCAAGAAAATTTCAAGTCAGTTGAGTTGCAGGGTTCATAGTTGTAGTTGCAATAGTTCAAAGCTGTAGAAACTTTTGAGCAATGCGATGACATAGAAAAATGAATGAATTGATGATACATCCAACAACCGATTTTTTTCCGGAATGATGCATTGAAGATTGGTCCACAGGTTGTTGTACTTAACGAGTTTGTGGAAGTACATTCATTGTTAGGAATTATGTGTAGAGATAGCAAATCTAGCAGTTACGTAAAATTTGAAGCAAGACATGTTTACCAGAAAGGTGTGTGTGATTGATAAACCTATGAATTTAAATCAATATTGAGTATCACAAACATACCAGTAGAGATTGCTTCTTGGACTCTTTCATTAACATTGCTCATGCCTTCGTGGAAGGGAGCTGAGGTTTCTTTTACGTAATGACGCTAATCAACAGTGAACTCTTCTGAACAGCTCTATGACATCATATACCCAACATAAATATCTACGTTGTATTCTTTTGAGATCAAATGACCTAAAAGCCAAACCACGTAAAATTTTGTTTATCAAGTGTGTTCATCACTCCGTGAGCGTAGCGCCATTGAGCACTTCACACAGCACCTCTTATATACAGGTAACTCTCAATTTGTCTCCTGGATGGGACTGGATAAATAGAGATGGAGGAGAAATTGAGATACCCTATTTGATTTAAAAGAAAAAGTGACTCTGTCCTTTTAGGGGAAATTTTATGCTGCATACGAATAATTATCCTAGCATCTTACAGTAAAGAAGTAAATGAAACAAAAATTTTCAAATAAATAAATTGTTTTTTAATACTCGTGTGTGTGTGTATCATTTAAGTGTGTTAACTTTTAGATGTTTTAAAAACCAATGATGGTAATTTTGTACCATCTCTATTGGAAATAAACTGTTTTTCTTTTCTTTTTTTCTTTTCTTTAACGCTCTTATTTCTGGTTTGTAATTTCATAGGTTCAACTTTTTTACTTTAACTCTTAGGAGTTGTGATATTGGTCCATGTATCGAACCAACTCACATTGAACAAAGTAACAGATGAAAGAACAGCCTTTGTTTACAAAATGTCTTTTTCAATTTTTTTCTTATAAAGAATGTTGCAGAATACGCGACGAACACGAAGGGTGGATAAATCGAGATGGTGCGGACTAATGGAGGCAAACAAAATTATATAAATCGAGAGAGGGACTAGTCGAGATTTGAATAAATCAAAATTTGCCTGTACTGTTTACGCTGGAACTACAACTCGGTACTTGAAAAGGAACAAGTCACTAACGAAAAGAATTTTAAAATTTTTCCAACTTAAAATTAATTTATCTACACTACCCGACTAAAAGTATTTGCCGCACTCTATGCAATTGTGGATGTGATGAAAATAATCAAGCTCTATTGTTTATTAAACTAGCTGAAAACTGATAGTTTACATTTTATACAACATAAATTTCAAAAAATTTTCCAACAATCTAAACAAATAGTCATAAGCACAAACAAACATTGAGTGTCGCCGCATCGGTCATCCTGACAACTGGATTGGGTAACCCCAATCACGCAGGGAAGCTAGACAGAAAGGCTTGAGAGAAAAACACACTCGATGACTTAACAGCGTGTATTCCGGTCCAACAAAGAGAACGTTTTAAAGGGTCAGCCAAAGCACATCAACTACGTCGAAACGAACGAACATCATAATCAAAGAAAACGGAAAACACGAAAGTCAAAATATTATTGGAGTAACTCAGGTATCTTAGTTTACAATTAATGATAAATGACGGATAATATTCAATACAAAAGCAATAAATAATGTAAGCGGGAGAGTAGCGAACTCAACATTGAGAAATATCTTTCAACCAACAAGAAGTGTTGAGGCTCGCAGGTCTCCCTCTCTTTTGGATTCGTCCCACAAATTTTGGTGTGTCGGATACCTTGTCGGGCCCACTTGGAGCTTGTCGTGTGCGCACGTGTGCTACTGATCATCTGACGAAAATTGTGGTCAATGAAAGTGAAGTTGCTGAAAAACTGGTATAGTTTGTATATCCACGTGAGTATAGTGTGTGACTTTGTGTGGAGTGACTGTGAGAGTGGTAGTTTTGCTGTTTGAGAGTAGCGACCGAGCGTTTGCATCGTGACTTGCAACTTGTGACTAGTGTTCGACTGGTAGTTCTGTATTTGCCTGTAAGTTTGCAATGAGATAGAAGTGTTGTGGGTGAGAATGACGTGTAGGGGGGAAAATAGTGTTAGGGTTGAAGGTGCAGATGGGAAGACTGAGTGGATTCGGTGTGCCTGTAAATTTTGGACGGATATGGATGCATGCAAAGGCTTGAAAAAGATGAGTAAGAGAGCGCTGAAGGGGTTTAAGTTTGTATGCTGGAAATGCCTGATTGATGAGAGAGAGAAGCTGAGAGATGAGGTTGAGAGGTTGACAGTTTTGATGGCTGCTTTAGAGGGTGATTTAAAGGATGAGAGGAAGCTGAGAGAAGGAAAGAATGAGAATGGTGCAAGGAGTGCAAATGCAATGGATATTGAGACAAATGAGGATGCAAATGTGACAGATGAGAGTAGTAAGATGAATGAGCAGGATGAAAGAAGTGCAAATGAAAAGAGAGTAAATGAGCAGGATGAAAGAAGTGCAAATGAAAAGAGAGTGAATGAGCTGCCTGTGGATGTGCCAAATGAGGTGCATGCATCTGTAGTTGAAGTGAGTGAAAGGAAAACGAATGAAATGAATGAAGTGAGTGAAAGGAAAACGAATGAAATGAATGAAGTGAGTGAAAGGAAAACGAATGAAATGAATAAAGTGAGTGAAAGAATTGAACAAAAGAGTAGTATGAAAGGGAGAGTGAGACCTATGATTAGAATATGTGGTGATAGCATGGTGAAGAATGTGGATAGGTTTGTAAGGATGAGTGACAGTAGGGGTAGTGGATGTACGAGCATGAGAGGAAAAGGAGTGGAAGAGATTTGTAGGCATGCTGAGAGAGTGATAGATGGAATGGATGAAGGTATGATTGTATTGCAAGGAGGTGGCAATCGATTGCTTGAATGTGAGAAAGAACGAACGGTGAATGCAATTATGAAAGTGGTTGAAAGTGCACAAAAGAAGAATGTTAGAGTGGCTGTGACGAGTCTTCTCAGAAGGCCTGCTTGTGATGATGATGAGTATGAAAGGGTGCGTAAAGAAGTAAATAGGGAGGTGCATGAAAAGATTGTAAGTATGAGGGCTGAGAGTGTAAGAAAGCGGGAGTTGGGTTCCAGCTTTCTAGATATGGATAGCGTGATCNATTGGTGGATCCTGAGTAGTTTAGTGGACAAGTCTGGTACACAGGTGTTGAACTCTTATTCTTTTTTTTTTTCTTTGTGTGAGGATTGAGGAGGGAATCGTAGGCCGTTACAAAGGCCCCGACACTGTCGGCCCTCAATTTCAAGTTCAAGTTCAAGCGACCGAGCGTTTGCATCGTGACTAGTGTTCGACTGGTAGTTCTGTATTTGCCTGTAAGTTTGCAATGAGATAGAAGTGTTGTGGGTGAGAATGACGTGTAGGGGGGAAAATAGTGTTAGGGTTGGAGGTGCAGATGGGAAGACTGAGTGGATTCGGTGTGCCTGTAAATTTTGGACGGATATAGATGCATGCAAAGGCTTGAAAAGGATGAGTAAGAGAGCGCTGAAGGGGTATAAGTTTGTATGCTGGAAATGCCTGATTGATGAGAGAGAGAAGCTGAGAGATGAGGTTGAGAGGTTGACAGTTTTGATGGCTGCTTTAGAGGGTGATTTAAAGGATGAGAGGAAGCTGAGAAAAGGAAAGAATGAAAATGGTGCAAAGAGTGCAAATGCAATGGATGTTGAGACAAATGAGGATGCAAATGTGACAGATGAGAGTAGTAAGATGAATGAGCAGGATGAAAGAAGTGCGAATGAAAAGAGAGTAAATGAGCAGGATGAAAGAAGTGCAAATGAAAAAAGAGTGAATGAGCTGCCTGTGGATGTGCCGAATGAGGTGCATGCATCTGTGGTTGAAGTGAGTGAAAGGAAAACAAATGAAATGAATGGAGTGAAAGGAAAACAAATGAAATGAATGAAGTGAGTGAAAGAATTGAACAAAAGAGTGGTATAAAAGGGAGAGTGAGACCTATGATTAGAATATGTGGTGATAGCATGGTGAAGAATGTGGATAGGTTTGTAAGGATGAGTGACAGTAGTGGTAGTGGATGTACGAGCATGAGAGGAAAAGGAGTGGAAGAGATTTGTAGGCATGCTGAGAGAGTGATAGATGGAATGGATGAAGGTATGATTGTATTGCAAAGAGATGGCAATCGATTGCTTGAATGTGGGAAAGAACGTACGGTGAATGCAATTATGAAAGTGGTTGAAAGTGCACGAAAGAAGAATGTTAGAGTGGCTGTGACGAGTCTTTTCAGAAGGCCTGCTTGTGATGATGATGAGTATGAAAGGGTGCGTAATGAGGTAAATAGGGAGGTGCATGAAAAGATTGTGAGTATGAGGGCTGAGAGTGTAAGAAAGCGGGAGTTGGGTTCCAGCTTTCTAGATATGGATAGCGTGATCCAGGATGGATGTTTTCTTGGAGACAGAGTCCATCTTTCAAAAGAAGGTGAGATGAAACTCTTCAAGAGATATGTCCAGTGGATCAGGGCTACTCATATCATAATGGAAGCTGGAACAGGATGAATGAAAATTTGTCAGAGCCAAAGTAAAGAATGTTTTACATTGTCCAATTGTGTTGTAAGGTTTGGAAGTATAAATGTGCGTGGATGGAATGCAGGAAAGTTAGATGACCTTGTAGCAGAATTTGAGAGTGGGAAATTAGATTGTGTTGGTGTAGTAGAGACCCAAATGCATGACAGAGTCAGTTTAACATGCAAGGAGAATAAGTATCATATGATAGGAAAAGGGCGGGTAAGTTGGAAAAAAAGAGGTGGTGGAGTTG
>JACJUY010003311.1:42540-82013 GCA_014220935.1 Platorchestia sp. MABIK | reverse complement strand
ATACAGGAGGGGGGTAAAGGAGGGGGAGGGTAAAGGAGGGGGAGGATAAAGAAGGAGCAAGCAAGAAAAAGAAAGTAGAGGATAAAGGAGGAGGATAAAGGAGGTGGAGGATAAAGGAGGTGGAGGATAAAGGAGGTGGAGGATAAAGGAGGTGGAGGATAAAGGAGGTTGAGGAGGAAGGAGGTGGAGGATAAAGGAGGTGGAGGAGGAAGGAGGTAGAGGAGGAAGGAGGTGGAGGAGGAAAATGTGGGAGGAAGGTAAAGGAGCTGAGAGAGGAAGTATAAGATTAATATAAAAAATGAGGAAGGAGGGGAAGAAATTAAGTGGAGAAAGAGGTGAAAATGAAGGGGGCACATGGAGGAGAAAGGATGGAAGAGAAGATAAAGGGGAGTATGGAGAAGGAAGACGAGAAAATGAATGATGCAATGGAGAAGGAAATAGGTAGAAGAAGAAGTGGAGGGGGAACGAGGTAGAGGTGTTGTAAGAAAGTGGAGAGCATGAAGTAAAGGATGAATGAGAAGAAGAGGAGAAGGCTGCGAATCGTAAATTAGGTGGGAGAGGTGAAAATAGAGCATGAAGAAAGATAGATAAATGAGAAAAGGAAAAAGCGTAGCACAGAGGGAGTATATATAGAGCGGAACAGGAGGATGCAGGGGAATGTGGAGGTGGGCAGTGAGGAGTTGGAAAGGACAAGCGAATTGGCCCGCATGATGGACAACAGCAACGAAAGGAAGGTGATGCTGAGGATCAGCGAGAGGAAAATGAAGACGAGGAGCAACTAAAAAAATAGGTGATGACGAGGAGTAACAAAAGATAGGTGATGACGAGAAACAATGAGAGGAAAATGGTGACAAGGAGCAGCGAGAGGAAGATGACGCAAGAGGAACAGGATAACAAAAATGTTGACAAGAGATTGGAGCTTAGGCTCGCCATCTTTATTTTCTGAAAATAATTTACCCGATTTTGTCGATGAATTCTCAGACTTCTGATCAACTTCGCAGACTTTTAATCAACTCGATAACTTAACGATGTCTAACCAAGCAAACACATGTAACAGACACTGGGTATGTAGTTGATTTTTTCACCAAATAACTCGTTTATCACTTAAAGTATACAAAGTGTTTTACTATCAGATATGCTGAAATTCTAAATCGGGTGACTAAGTAACAAAACGAATTCTTATCTTGGTTCAATAATAAAATATCATGATTTCAAAGTATTTATTCAAATGTAATTTTTAGAAATTCGGCAAAGTCACAATCTTGGGATTAAGGCCAGCCTACAACAGTGGATCCTTCAATTATCCGACACATGTAAAGCTCAAATAATGTGAAAATTAGTCCTAGTTTGCGCCAGCTATTGATGACAAGAACCTAACATCGTATCAGTTTAATAAATGGGACTAATTTTTAGCCGCTTAAGTTGAGATATGCATAAGAAGACGGGGTTTGACTATAACTGATTCGACGTGGTCAGTCACCGTGGGCGAGCGATTCCAAAATCCCATTCTTTGTTATTGCTTGATGTTTCCACTGGTCATAATTAGTTCTGCTATGCCCCTGACCCTACTACACAGTGAAAGCAGTTCCCTCGTACAATCAGTCATTTGGTTTGAATTTTCGTAACGATTTTGAGTTAACAGTAACCGTCTGTGCTACAACACAAATTTGAGCCTCAGGATGCATGAGCAGCACATTTCCACTCGCACGTGCTAAACCTTCATTGCGCTCTGCCCGCTGCAGCCCGTCTTACGAGGCTGATCTGTTTCTACAAGTATACACGCGCGTGCAGTCGTGTGTTGCGGATGTTATGTGTGGAGCACAACCATACTCGAGGTGCGCTTTGATTGCATCTCGCACGGCTCTAAGATCTTGCCATGTTCCTATGTCGTTGTGGCAATAAAAAGTTCAAAAGACGATAGCTATGGCTTTCACTTCAGCAAACATCCTTCAGTAACTTAAGTTGGAACGTAGATGCTTTGCTGCCAAGTTCTCTGCTTGATTTGGTCGTATAAGGTCGTCTGTAAAATGTTCGGTGATAAAGGCGACTGCGATCCTAGATGGTCTTGTTTAATTTTGATGTTGATTGTTGGTACTGAATATTGACTTGCTTTAAAATCTTTCACATTTTTTATTATGGATGACCGTTGCGCTTTACTTGAAAAATTTATGCTCAGAGATAAGTTATTGCTACGACTTGATTAGATAATTTTTTGTATGGAAATTTATTTGCCACGTGCAGAACAATAGCAGTAAAGGTACATAAGTGCTACCTGTATTTCAGCTCGCGTTTTAATTTTGAGTGACAAATCCCCCAGCTGCTTAGGCCTTTCCGGTCAATCATTGCTTGCAAATACACGTATTTCGCTCAACTATAGCGTGATGTCCTCAAATTGTGGACGTCCGCACCGATAGCGACTGCAGTTGCTTCAATAACTTCATTCACACCTCTCGTATTATAACGATTATTGCTTTAAATGCGTTAACTCCAACCCCAACATCATGGAGCCCTGTACCTCAGATGTCCAGTTTCTCGTGAAACAATCCAGACTATCTAGTCTTAGCACAGCAAGGGACGGTCGGCGCTGTGTGTCCTGCACTCGTAGTTCTTACTCGAGTTATTTGAACTAAAGCTGGAGCAAGTACGGTCATGGTGCTTGCTTTTGATAGGCGCCCGTGAAGTCGTGTGCGCTGTCAGGTCTCCGGGGCAAATAACAAGGATAGCTGATGTCCGCGGGGGGGAATACCGTGGTCGTGTCGTGTCATTAGTCTCGAGATTCAGAGCAGTACTTCTCGTGGGTAGACCCTCACACCGGCAGCCTGGGGCTGGATTTCCAAACAATTTACGTCGCCGTAGCGCTACAGCTGCCAGCGTGGTCTTGGCTACGCTACGTGCTATAGCGTATATCAATTAAAATCCCCATCTAAAAAGACTCACGTTGCCAGCTGTATCGCCTCGACACTGTGAATTGTACCAAAATAGTTTCTTTTGTCTCATAGTTACGTTGTTCTCCAAACTCAAGCAGGACAATTTCTCAATTTCAGAGTTTCGTGGAGTCCCAATACTCGAGACCCAGTCTAACTTTTTCGCCACCTGCATGCATGTTTTTCGCTGTCCAAGTAATTGAATCGCTTAGGCGGCGAAAAACATGCATGCTCCGGCGAAAAAGTTAGACTGGGGAGCAGTACTTTGCAGTGTCTTATTGCAGCAGCGTAGCATTATTCTGCACCTTTCTGGAGCAATACATAGCACGGGTAAAACCTGATACATACAGAGTGCCTCCTTGGTTAGTCTCACACCTTAGATGCTCTCCAAAGCCTTCACTCTGTGCATGTGAATACAAATTTTTTCCGCTGCTGATGGAATATTTCGTAATGAGATTCGAACACTTCACCCGTAAAAAATGCTCAGTGCATAACTCAGTTTCATAATAATTCACTCCGAATTCACGAATTAGTGTATTGGCGGAGTAAACTAATGACAGTAAGCTTCCCATAAATGATGCAATATTTGTTTCTTGTGAAGAAAACTGGATTTTTCAAATCGATAGAGACCGAGGTATCGGATTAGTAAATAATGCCGCAGATGCGTAGTTTTACATCAGATAGATGAAGGACTTTGCCATTTTCAGAGCCGTTGCTCGATTCAGAATTTAGTCGTTGCAATTTCAATTACACGGAAGAACAATTTGCATGCCGTCCTTGTTGTACAAGATTGAAGTACTTTATGCGATGAAAAAAATCAATTGTTTCTTCAAATGAAGCAATAATCTTCAAGAGAACTTTCTTGATCCAATTGCGCAAAAATTTCACGGCACAGAAAAGTTCCTGCAGCATTCACAATGAAACTCAATTGTGGTGCAAGAGAAAATTAGCGTCAACGTGCAGCGAGCATGTCGTCATCAGCAGCAGATCGAGTGTCACCCTCAAAATAAACTTGGACTGATGAAGCGCTGTCGCTTGTGCAAGAGTGCCGTCCCGATGCAATAAATAATTTTGTGTTACCCTGACCGCAGAATTTTAATAGTGCCAGAAACAACAGTTTACAGAGAATAAATTATGAGGATCTTCATAACTTTCTTACTCGGTAATCACCTTTGATGTCAGCTCAAGAAATTTTCTAATGCATTGATTCGCAAACATTGCAATAGACTTATATCAATGAATCACATTCTTCTATCCAAGCATCTTTGTAGCATTCGCGTTGAGATACAGAGCTGCTTCATTATTAAGTGTTAATACTGGCGATTGGTAAGTTTCATCATCCAACTGCAAGTAAGATTTGCCTTCAGAACAGCATTTTAGGAATCGGCATTTGTTCTTTCAACTCGTAAAAGGCGCGCTGTTACCTTCGAATTTAGAGCGCATTTGTTTGTTATAAGAAAATTACTCTAAAACTGCTGACTTGAACTGCTTCTAACTAAAAAACTTACCGCTTTAGGTGAACAGATGTTGGAATCGCGTACGGCGAGTGATAACTGCGTATAAATTCAAGCTGGTAGGAGAAAAATTTTCCCCAATTAGACAACAGTCTTTTAAGTAGCGTTCCATACCCAAATAAACAATACCCAAGAAAGCTAAAGCTGATTGTTAACTATACGTCATTTTATACCTGAGTAGGCATTTGTTGTTTAGCTAAGCGTACTTGACGCCATACACAAAATTGATCACGCATGCCCACACCGATCAAGCCAGGTGATGTAACCAAGTCGTCGAATAGAACACCGCAGTCACAGTAGCCTCATGCGCTCTGCAATGTTAGCATTAATGCTGATTTGGTTTGAGTTCTTTCTTTTGGCCAGGTCAGTTCAGGTGACCGAAAATGTTGGAAAACGTAAGTCTGGTCGGTAAGTGTCGCGTGAAGTAGCAAATGAGGTACAGAACTAAGCAACATAAGCCGAGGCACCTACCTCAGGTCACACACTCGGTCACAAGTTACAAGTAGCTAGATTGCTCGAAAGACTGTTAGCGAAATAAGGAAGCGAGAGAAAGAGGAATGGATGGAAAGAGAATGGGAGCGAGTGAGGGGAGAGAGGTAGAAGGGGAAGAATTTAAAAGGGAGCAGGGGGAGGATGGCCATTATATCCAATTACGGGCTTGTCTCAGCAGCCCTAGCACACGTGTAAACAATTGCAAAACGCTGTCCAACTCTGGCCAACTGAGAAGAATGTCACCTTACCTCTGAAAAAGTTGACGTGGCGGTGATCAGCTCGAGGAATATAATGCACGCAGACAATAGAGTCATCCACGTTAGGATGTCTCGAATAGCTCCTCAGGATTTGCATGGCATTGGATCATTTTGCGAGGCGTCCCGCTGGCTCCACAAACTCAGATTGAGATCTTGTTCGTCAAGACCTATGGACGGCTATGCGCACGTCCGCTGCCAGTTTTGATCGTAAAGGGTGCGTGGGTTTTTCTACGTCCCAACTATTAGAATATTGACTGTACGATAGAGGGTTCTTGTTCGTTATCTTCTGTCCTGTGCTGTAAGATCCTTTAATTATTTGCTGGGCTATTCACTACGCAATTTTTGTTGAACAAACAGTTGATATTTCAAAGGAGGTTTGCATCTAAAGTTAATGAGGCTGCTGCTTTCGAAAAGCTGTAGCTCTATTGCTTTGGTGTAGTTAGGAGGGAGAAAACCTAGGAAAGAAATTTTTGAAACTACAAGATTGCTCTATGCTAATTACTATACAGTAACCCCCAAATTGGCCCAGTTTGAACTTGGTCATTTAATTTTTAAGAAGTAGAATCTATTTGCAAGTTAAAGTTTGCGAAAACAAACAAAAATTCATTACGATCGAATAATAACGATCAATGAAAAATCTATTGATTTAACACAATAGTTGAAGGATACATAATAAAAATAAGTGACCTCTCCGCTTCATAGAAATTAAAATAAACAACACATGATATTTTCCAGTAGAATCATCACTGCATGAACGAAAGCGTCATTTCTGCTTTCCCAATTACATTTCATTTGAAAACATGCGTGTTCTCATGCTAGACAAATACTGCGTGGTTAGAACTGTGAAGCTCATAGTTCGTTAAATTTTCGTAATTTTCGTGATTAAGGATATGGCGTGTGACATGCGAGTTCTAAAATTAAACCTTGTATTTATTATACAGAAATTTTTGAAACTCGCACAGGATCTGACTTATACTCTCAACAATTAAAGGATTAATTCAAAATCAATAACTCAGGTGAAAACTGCATTTTGCAATCAAGCACCTACAGATAAAAATTTTTTGGTATAAAAATGAGTGCCTGAATATATGGGGGTCATTGCCAGGATACTGACCGAGTAAATTGTTTTTATATAGTGGGGCTTTCACAGAAATAAATATAGAACATTTATTCCAGTATACTTAACCTAACATTCTAGCACGAGACTAACACGGTCTCATTGCAGCCTCAGGTCTTTTCTGGAAGTGCAAAAAATGAGAAGACAACTTTGTACTTGCACCAAATATGCGCACCATTACACGGACCAGCGAGCTTTGTGGGCTTTGTAATTATCAGGGGACTTCAGTTTGCTGTGAGGAAAATTGGTTTCTGATAGACCCATTTGTTATATTTTTCTCTGCTTCGTCTAGAATGCTGGCTAGTATGAACTTTCTCTTCTGCTTTTTGTATCCGCTGAGTAATACACTTTACGGCAGATCGAGCATCCGACCAACTATGTAGCAAAAACTGTGGCAGGTATTTCTAGGTTGTCTTATAATTTAATCAGTCCTCGTAAAATTATTTCATCTACGTGTGTAGGTAGGTTTTCTAGGTAGGCATTAGAAAGTTAAAATATTGTATTATATTTCGATCTGTTTCCCAGCGTAATTATTACTCTTTCCCATTAATGCGTAGCTCATTTTTTTAAGATTTAAGTATCTCTCGCTAAAAGCACACTTTATAGAAATGAGACCTGTTTATTTATTGAAATTTTCAGTAATTATTGGGTTGAAGCATAGTGAGGTATTGAGTGCACTTGAGACGGTTTCTTTATAATAAGTTTTTAAATAGAAAAAATTGAGAAAGAGTCAAAAAACCATTTTCCTGGTCACTTTTAGTATTTTAACAAATTGAAGAGTTATTGCAGCGAAGGATGAAATTGAATAAGGCTAACCAACGGCTGAAGACGCTTCACTAGCGGCACCAGCACAAGGACCGCGGACACCAACACGCAACGGAGGTCAGCAAACGACCACAAGATGTGAACAATTCCAAGCGTTCAGGCTAGGATTGACCAGAAACACGATTTTTAATTCATTTATTTTAGGTCTTCGTACCGGCACACCTGAATGTGCAAGTTACCTCAGTAGTCTTGACTACTCAGCTTACTGTATCTCGTGGTGCACTTAAGCCGACTTAGAACTTACGCTGCCAGATGCACTGGAACGATGGCGTAAATTATTTGAAGGTCTCTCGCTGGAGTCATAAAAGCAACGCCGTTTTCAGATAAAGTGTTGGTAGTTATTATAATTTTCAGTGTATGATACACGGTAGGATATAATCATTAGCGTAATAAATCATTTTACATCACTTAATAATGTGTGAGAAATTAAAATGAAATAAATCTAGCTAAGCATCAAGATCCTTCGTTCAATTTAGGTTGCGGTAATTCCCCGATTCGAAAAAACTTTCAAAACTTACACTCGAGCGTTACGATAAGGACAACTTTCGCTAAAATTTAAGGAGAAAAATCAAAGTTCACTGTCATATTTGGAAACTACACAAAGTAATCAGGACGAAAATTCCAATGACAAACGAGGCCCCGGTCTCCAAATGACAGACGAGGCCCCGGTCTCCAAACCTTCACCTGTTCAAAAGCAGGTGCAGCGAGGGCGGGCAGCGCCAGCAGACGTTTAATACAGTAAACACGTAATGGCACATATGTGTGCCACTAGTTTAATTGCTCATTCGCATATCGGTGTACAGGGTGGTTGCTAAAAATGTATATCTTTTAAAATTGCTATATCCTTTTTCATGGACAGGAAAGGGAAATAAAACTGGAAAGAAGAAGAGTTAATTTTTCATTTTTATTTTCCTTTGCTGGATCAAAGATTCAAATCACCTTGGATTAGAGTTCTCGGTCTTTCAACATTTCCGCTGTGCGTTCAGAAAGTTTTCTTCCAAATCTTCCGTTATTGTTTCTCATAATAAACTGGGATTGCCACTTCTAGAAATTCCTCTGAATCGTTATTTTGTTGGGCTTGAATAGGTATTCCAAGGAGAATTTCCTCTGAGTCCCGACGATGGATCCAATTTTCGTCATTTCTTCGATGATGAACTTGCGCTGTTGAAGAGTCAGTTGTGCCAAGTTTGCTGATTACAACAATCTTCTCTCCTGCACCCTTGATGTTTATGTTTATTTTGGAGGGCATACCAAATACATATGAAAATATTGAGTTTTGTCCTTTCGGGTTTTCTGTGTTATAGTCTTCTATTTCTTATGTTTACAATTTTTTTGGAATTTTACAAGGTATGCATTTTTAGCTACCACCTTGTATATGAATAGCATTTCCAGTATTTCTCAACTTCTATTAAAAGTAAATTTTAGCGAATGAAGCAAAATAAGATCGAGCAGTTATATACTTCACACTTGCTAGAAAGGGTTCGAGTAAATTCGGGCAGAAAATTCAATTTTCAAAATCTGCTACTTACAACCTAACTTAACCAAAGCGTAAACGTAGTCAACGTGTTAATTAAGAATCAGAAGAATTGTAGCCTTTTCCAATTAGCCGAGAGCTCACCGGATACTACCGAGATGAGATATTTGGATAAAAAGTCGCTCGATTGCTACTACAAAGGGAAGATAAAACTCAACGCAGGTTCAGATTACATAAACAAAACTCTTAATACGTTAACTACGGAGTATTAAACTAAAGTTCAATATTCAACTCAAATTAGAGTTTATTTTTTAGATCAATTTTGAAAACACAGAACGTTAAATAAATCGTGCCTTCATTTAGTTTTCACGGGAGTATTTATAAAATTCAGTCTGTGACGACTGGTCGGTAAGCAGCAGCATGGAAATCCCCTCAATGACCACTGGTGGGTCACGTCGCAGCCAAAGTCTGAAGCAATATTAACACTACAAAACGCGCCTTCAAATTTGCTTTGTATGAAGTGGTTGCGCTGAAGCGTGATAAAGTTATGGAGTGCTCGGGCCACAAAATTCAAGTTTATTCAATGGCACTTAACATGCCTACAAAATTATTTCTGTGAAAGCTAACGAGGTTAACTTGAGTTAATAAGTCAGGGATCTTGCTGCATCACAGCCAAGTATCGGTTCACTTTAATGAAGTTTTAAACTTTAAAGACAGAAATATCGGAGCTAGCTTGCTTCCCAAAATGCATGGCTGATGTAGAAAAATGCACACATCAGATTTTTAAAATGGAGAGCCAGGCGAAAACCGTTGTTCGTATAGTTACTTTATTAACAAAATTAGTAAAGTTCAAAAGAATGGAATTGAACGTTTCAAACTCATCGGTTCATCATCAGCAAGGGTTCTGTGATAAAGCTTAAAAAATTTGAGTAAATTAAAACTGCAACATGCAAAAAATAGTTCTAGGTATATAACTCAAAATATTAAAAAAGTAAAATAAATAAGTTCAAATTCAATGTTATTTTTTTTAGCCTTTGCTACGTTTGCTAAGAAAACGACAATACGCACAGTGATTTTTGTTTTGCTTTTCATGTTAAGAATCAGATGCATTAATGCGGATGTAGTTTAGATCATATTAAATTAATTTGAGTAAATTATTAATGTCCTATAGTGCTCCAACCTGACTGTCGTATAGAAGTTACAAGATTTTATTTTTGAAGGAGAACGCAACAACAAAAAAAAAACACTGTGACCCAGTAGCTTAAATACAGAATAGAGACGTAATCCGTAGCAACAAATGAACGAAACGTCGGTCTGCCATGTCTGCTCTACCTTCGCCAGAACCGCCACACGTCTTCAGATCTGCTCACATCTGCAATTGTTGCATTGAGGTAGCTGCAAGCACACAACCGAGCTCCTGGATATATCTAACTCAGTGACACAATATATGGATGATTATTTTACCAGTCTCTTCACAGGCGTATTGTAGTAAGAAACAGAGTAGTATCAAGTAGTAAGAACCTCTGATTGTGTCACTTGGGTACTTCATGCGTTGAAAAAACTCCTAACATATAAAATGAATGATTATTTTCTTCATTACTGCTTTTATTTCCGGTAATTTCATGACCTGCAATTTCGTATTAAGATAACCACGACAGCTTTTGATCAAAGTTCAATATTCCCCCCAGTCCAATTCAACATTCGCACCGGGCCCTGTCGCATCTTGTCATGAAACAGATTTTCCGCTCCCACGAAATTCACTGAGAATTTAACAACAAAACTTAGCACAGGTGTCACTGAAAACTGATGTATTGAAATTGCTATTTAATAAAATTTGTAAAACTAAAGAAATACATTGGAGACTTCCAATTTATTGTCCTAGTCTTGCTTTGGAGCCGATGAGTAAAATTATTCAAGTTATATGAGATGCAGATGAAGCATGTTTTTAACTTTAAAGTCCCAAAATACGTTTTTTGCAAGCTGGTGGTGGCATGGCCAAGTCTTGCTATGAACATAAAATCGCTTCATACGATCTCATGAGGTACGTATGATAGTGCTTAAGTGTTTCCCAATTTCAAGGTGCCCTCTAATAAGATTTTAATCAAGGTTTGCATACACATGTCTAGGAGAACGTTTGGATCAAGTGATATGCTCACATTATGTTCGTTAATTACGAACACATAAATATGCAAAATACGCACATATGTAGAGCATGTTAATGCTGAAGACAGTGTGAGAACTATTTTTTGACACCTAGATAATATGATCGAATAATAGTTTTGAAAAAACTTGCTCATTGCAGGGTTAAATTTCGCGTCTGCATGCGAAGACGTAATGCGAGACAAAAGATATCCTACACTAGTACATTAACTGAAAACTGACGCTGTCTGGGCATGTAAATGATGCCATCATTTACGACACTAATATTCAATAAAAAAAGTTCTCTATTTTAAAATTTAGGGAAAAATGTTTGGGTGATCAGCTCCGTTGCAACGTTAAAACCCCAATTTTTTGTACAAAAAACAGACAGGAGGAAGCGATCACCTTCGAAAAAACTGAAACCAAAAGCCGCAAACGAAGGGCGGTCCAGCTCATAATTGACGTCTAGCGTTGACGTCCACCTTGACCAAGCCCCGGCAGCTTGTATATATCTAAGACCCGTCAATATTTTAAAGCGACAGTTTGAAGCTCGGCAGGAATGTCCATTGAAGCTGGTTGGAATGTGGGCTGCTTCAAAGCTGTAGTGATGCCGGTAACAAAAGCACTAAACGTCACCGTTACTTAGGAATAAATTACGTTTTGTTAATTCGAATGGCTTGCATCAAAGGGCGGGACGTGGCAGCAGTGCCTCTGCATCATGTCTGTGTGCCAAAATGATGACGGAGAATGTTGGTCGCTGATTGCTGCTGCGGCTCATTCTGTGTCGGGCTACGAGAAGTGAAGTTACACATGTTACTATAGTGGATGATATTCCACAGTGCGCCGCTCCAGAAGTTCATGGAGGTGAACTCTTTTTATTATGTTCCAAATTTTGTGTTAGGGTACTTTTCTCTAGCCGACCATCGTTAAAAACACTCAAACGAAAAAAAACAGAATTCCATTAAACATGTATGCGTTTTTGAAATGAATAGAAACAGGTTTTTATGTTTCAATCAACCATTTCTCTAAGCATTGAACGCGAATATAAAAAATTAACATTTTCACATCGAAGTTAGTGTAGAGAAACTGCATACATGGTATTCTATATAATACTGAGCACTTCGTTGGAAAATTTCAGAACGAGGCAATTTTGATGAAAGTTGCGACAAGGTTCATGATGTGAAGGAGATAATGGGGTTTTATTATTAATGAACTATAATCGATAAATATCTCAAATACATTAATGATGATATGAAAATTATTTACTATACAACAGAGGACCAAAGTATTTACTCTCAGGAGATTTTACTAGTATGTTTATTAACACGTTGACCGCAAACCGTTAAACTGAAGTTCAATAGTCAACTCAAATTTAAAATCAATTATAGTCAGCCATTAACTGAATTGTGCTTTCAATGTAGCTTCGATTAAGTATTTACAAAATTTGGGTTTAGCCTTGTCGGTCAGCAGTATTGTGAAAATTGCCTCCGTGTACACCGGCGGCTCACATCGCGACCGACGTGTTAAACTGTCAGTACGCTAACAGATGTACAGGAAAGTATTTGAGATTATAACTCATAATGATTACCCTAAAGATGTAAAATTAAACACTTAATTTTCATATTCAATTGGGCAAAAAATTTTCTGTGTGAAATTCCTCCCGGATGAAGTTGAATTGTATGTTTCTGGGGAGATTACGGCACTTCTTTCAGCTTAGTAGGCATGATTAGTTTAGGGCGACCTTCTGTAACGGTGACTTATTTGTAACTCACATTATTTTTCACCGAAACACGTAGATTCTTGATCTTCAAATATCTACAACAGAATGTTGGAAGATTTTTTGCAGATAAAAGCCTCATAAAAAATTAATAGTTTTTATGGTAATTTTACTAAAAGGGTTGAACACTTTTGATATAACACACATGTTTCTGTTGTATATGAATCCATGTACCTGAAAAATATAACTTTCTGATTTTTCATGTTTGTAATAGTATTCAAGAACTGTTATCTATTATAGCTTTCCTTAGTTGGCCTGCTATCAATGTGTTTTTATGTGTGCAAATTCTTTTTCCAAAATATTTTTACAACATGTACTTATTAGTCTTAATATTACTCGTGAAAATGAGCATCAAGAGAAATTTGTCATCATTTTAACAGAATACGGAAATTTTAAGTATTTCATCTCAAATCCAGAAGGCATTCCATTCTTTGGAACCCTCGAATTAGACGAGAGGTGTTTTTATATTTCATGCCCCTGCGCGGTTACTCATCATTTCGACTGTTCCTTCCACCGGTATGTGAACTCGTATATAACAAGCGCAGCTATACTTTTGCTAATGAGGTCATACTGACCACCGTCGCAACAACCCGCTTGTGATGTCAAGTTCGTGGCAGAATTATCCTCAAAATAGCAATAGAAAAACAGCTCTTGTGAAACTACAGTTCAGCTTAGCCGAATTTCATGTTTGGTTTCTAATGTTGATGCTTTGAATGCAGAAACAGAAATATTCTAATGTTAATGTTGGTACAGAAATATTCTAATGTTGATGCTCTGCTCATTTACACATTTCCTGCAAAGGGACCCACCGGTGGTCACTGAGGGGATTTTATTAAAGCTGCTGACCGACCTGCAGTCACTATCAAAATTTTTTTTTAAACTAAAGGAAAGCTAAATGCAGGAACCATCCAGTAAATGTTTACTATTTTGAAAATTGCTTACCACAATTAATTTTAAATTTGAATTTAATATTAAAATTCAATTCTAAACATCGCAGGAAATGTGTTGAGGCAGGTGGAGCAAAGCTGGGCATTTGAGACTTAACGGGTATAGAAACTATCGTTTTAAGGCTAAACATTGTGCTTAAAAATTTTGACACAATAACCATGCATGTCCGCATCAGTCGCATTTATGGGTTCCAGTAGAATAGAGCTGATTCATTGTTATCCGTTGCCCAAGACCCTAATTTTCCGATGAACGATGAATCATACAAAAGTACTACTTAGTTATTTCTGGATGTTAGATTTTAGAGTATATTTCCTTGTTTACATTGCACAATATTGCCAGAGAGCTGCGCTTAAATCTGCTCCTTATACTAAAACAATTTCAGCATCCGTTGCACTAGACATGCAGTTGGACAAAGTATCGAACACCTAGTATCTTAAAAATGTATGATTCCTGGAGTTAAGAAGACCGAGATTTCAATGTGTCGAAGTTGTGAAATTTAAGAGGATTTGAATTTTCAAATCTCAGTTTTTCAGAGTCATACTGTTCCGGTCCCTAAGAATTCCAAGATCCTGGTTGATCATAGTCCCAAGATTCCGATTCCTCAGAACAATAAGATCCCCGTCTCTCATAGTCCCAACATCCAGTCTCTAAGAGTACTAAGACCTCTGTCCCTGAGTCCTAAGACTCTGGTCTTTCAGAGACCCACGATCTCGCTGGCTCAGGGTTCCAGCATTGTGGTATTGAAGTCTAGCGCTCAATGGTGGAGCACAGCGCGGTTGTGGGCGGCGCCTTACCCTCACTTGCTGAGAGGGAACGCAGTTGCGGCCAATCACAGGGCGAGCTCGGCGAGGGCTGAGGCATTAGGCTCAGCTTCCTCGGGCTGCTATTGGCCGAGCGCTGACGGCTCTGTAACAAGCAAGAACTGCGTCGCGTGGGAGGGAATTGCAGGGCACACTCAAGAATTTCGAAAACTCCGATGTCACACATTCACTAAAAAGCATAGATTTATTCTCTAAATAACGTGGTGCGTTAGTCTTCTTGACCGAAGCTTTTTTTTTAATATTTTTCGAGCAATTTCATTCTTTCACTGAATAATTATTTGATCAATTATGAATCAAATTCAATGAATTAATGTGACCGAAAAATAGAACAATAATTTTACCATGGGTTTTGGCGAAAATTATTGGGCGTTTATTTTTATATAAACACCAATGGGACAGTTTCAACTTCTGTGGTGAAATGTTTGATACTTTTTATGGCGACTTCAACACTATTCAACACCATTAAGTCCACTATTAAGTATCGAAAAAGAAGAAAAAAACTTTACTTCATTTGAGAGCGTTTTACATAACTACGTTATCTGCATTGATAGTTGAAAATGAATGTGTAATTTGAAGTAAATAAACATGCATTTACTGCTGCTGTATTTCACTCATTTCATTTTGATTAGCAATGATGTTACTTTGTCGAGAATGCGTATTAAATTCGCTGGTATCAGTATCGAAGGGAATTTGCCGGTATCAGTATCGAAGGGAATTTGCCGGTATCAGTATCGAAGGGAATTTGCCGGTATCAGTATCGAAGGGAATTTGCCGGTATCAGTTTCGAAGGGAATTTGCCGGAATCGGTACCGAAGGGAATTTGCCGGTATCAGTATCACTTGGAATATACTGGTATCAGTATCTAAGAGACTTTATATGGATCAGTATCAAAAGAAAATATAGAATTCGTAGCAGGAAACAAAAGGCACGAGCAAGTTCATTTTTAGGCTCGCGTATATACAAACACACAAGCACGTTTATTACGTGAGATCATTTCGTAGAGAAGTATAACTTATCTGCATCTAGCTTAACAAACCATGGTTTCATGCATGATACTCAATATTGCTATAGTTCACCTAAAATTTTAGATTGGCTCTGTTTTAAAATTGACATTATAGTAATGAGTCTCCAAATTTGATATTATTCTGTTCTCTCCAAATATTTCTGTTTGTGAGTTACAACGTCGAAAATTTAAGGTGGGTAGTAGGTAGACGTCGCTTCTTCTGAATTGAAGTACTATCAGTGCAATGAAACTTATCTTGAAAATCGCGAGCAAATTTTGAGGAATTTCCAATTCGAAAGGTCGAATAACATGCGAGATTAAAAAACAGCTTCAAAATTAGAAATTACATGTGAAGTACCTGCACAAATACTAAATTTTAAGACACAGGCTGAATATATCCCAAGGAAGAATTTTAAAACACACATACTAAACTTACACGGAAAGGGAATATTAAAAGAAACATACTGAATTTACACAGTTGATGAATTTTAAAGTACTCATATGCCGAATTTCTAAATCATGCATGCGCCAGGTTTAACATGGACAGTAAATGTTGGAAAAAAGCATGCCAAATTTACTCACAAGAAAAATTTCCTCAGATGCTAAGGTTTAACACACACATACAAAATTACACAGGCAAAAAATGTGAAAACACACTTGCATGTGACCAACTTGAAACAAAACACTTTACACAGACGCCGAACTTGAAAATTCTAATTCTGAATTTACAGAGATGGCGAATTTCAAAACACACGAGTAGAATTTATATGTATCGAATTAAAAAACATACGTTACAAATTTACACCCATGCCAACTCTGAAAGTGCACAGGAAAAAATTTACAAAACGGCTGAATCTTTGACGTTTGAGCTACGAGAGGCCAAGCTAGACATAGAAACTTATCTTGACCACCGCTGTTGCGCCACAAAGTCATATGCAATTGTAATAGCATTCTTTGCGATCAATGTTAAATAACTACACAGGTAGATTTTGCAGAAAAAGCTAACCCTATATCTCAAAATAGAAGCATGAATCACAGGATATATGACTCACAAAAATTCTTAAGTTCACTGAAATCTACCGAAGATATGGGCCTCATTTTTATTATACGATATTACGAATATTAATTGGAGTCAAGAAACAAGCGCTAAATGCTGGAAATAATCGCACAATGAAATATTCTGCTTACTATGAACAAATATTCTTGTAAATTGTGTTTTCTGTGAGGTGCTTCACTAATGATTCTGAGATCAGTAGTGTGTTTCAAGAGTAAAGTGCGAGAGCTGACCTCACTATTTATGGCAGTTCTCAAAAACTGAATAGTAACCGAATACCACCGATAAGAAAAGACAGCACTGTGTATAAATTACAGCTCCAAGGAATAATTCTGCAATGAGTGATTCACTAATTGTCTTATTTTAATATTAAAAACATCGATATCACATTTCAGCATAATCATGTCAATCGCCACAAAACACTGAAAAAGTAATCCTGCATTTTAGGTGTACTGATATTGGGTGCACACATGAGGATTAGGGAAAAAACACGTCCAAAAAAAAGATGTACTCGACGTTTAGCTGAAGTAAAAAGTGAACACTCATTTGAAGTGACTCGCCCTGGCCGTACATCACAAGAACGAGGTGACCTAACGCCTTAATGAATATTTAAAGTCGTTGAGGGAAGACATACGACAACGGAAGGAGCCGCCACCTGTTCTCAGAACACGTCACATATTTTGAGGGAGGCAGAGCGAGACAGAGATGGTGCGGTCATGGGTATCCGGTGGCGTACAGGCTAATGAACGGCTTTTGGATGAGGGAGTTAAAGTTAGTTTGCTTTTTAAGGCAGTAGCGTAAGTCAGAAATAAAATTGCTAAACGACATTAGGATTGGGCAGGTTAAATCAATTTGTGTAGTAGCCTAAGTTAGGATTGTGCAGCTTAAAAAACAGTTTGGTTAAATTTGCGGTTAATGAGATCTTTTAAGACGCTGGCTTAAAGTCAGAATAGATCCTGGTTAAAAGCAATTGGGATTGTGCAACAAATGGCATGTGAGGTGAAGAATACTTGAGGATTATCGTTAAGGAGGAAATTACTGTCTGAATACTGATAACAATATTAGCTTTTTTATTTTCCATCAATATTTTGTATTAGGAAAAAATTGTTTAAACGAGTTAATGTTTCTATTCAAAATCAATCTAAACGAAACGAATACAGTGACTGTAAAGTACCTCAGGCGTAAATTTCATTGATAAATAAACGACAAAGAAATATTTTGAATGCACAGTAAAGTAAAAATTAAATCATGAGGCGCAACACAAACTATTGAGAATGTTAAAATTACATATTGTTTCTTACAAAATAAAAATGTGTACAGGGGATGTTGAATGTTATTTCCATTTTCGCACCTTGTCATTGATTTAGCAGCGTAATTTCGAATAGAGCAGCAAAAGACAACATAAATTAATCTACTCTGAACAGCACTTAGCTCTCGAAAAAATAGTGTCGTGCGTATTCCTGACTTACAGCTTTTTTCATCAGTACATAGGGACTGGTAATTTAAAATTATTCAAAAGCGCAATCGTGCTCGATAACTTAAAATTTCTCTCACACTTTTTCTGAGATAAGAAGTCAGTCTTACATCCACATGTAGAAACTCGATCGTATGGCACAAGAGAACCTGGTGCCCGCAAATCATTTCTAGATTTAGAACTGTCTTGGAAATTCTTCCATAAGTCGTCGAGTTAGAAGAGCGTATCCAGTTCCAAGCTGTACTGGCCGGTGAGCACACAGCACTTAATTGGCGAGTGGCATTCGAGTTCTTTACCAGGACTCTAGAGGCAGCGTCACGTCCTAATTCTCTCCTTTTCTAGGTGCTTTACTGGGCCCTTGGAAGTCTGAGCGTTGACAGGTCTATACCCAAGCCAGGGACACCCATTACTCCAGCCTCCCTAATTAACAAATATGTAAGCTTTAAAAGGACCAACATTGTGCCTCCAAACTTCGTATTCTTCGCACGTACGCCACGTATGACAGCGAGAAATCTTACCTGAGACTGACCTTTATACAGGCGAGCTAGGCGCTTTATACTCTCAACTTTATTTATACGTAGCTCTGTATCCTGCTTCAACGAGCTCTCGACAAACGTCATCATTTTTGAAGGTTCTGCGCACATCAAATGTTTTTGTCTTCCCGGGAGAGAGCTTTGATGTAGCCGCAGTGTTGGAAAATGGCCGGTAAAAATGCATTCGCTGAAATACTGTAGATGTGCGCGCACACATAAAGTGTCCCAGTTGTCTTGGAGGTACACCTCTGCCCGCTGCTACAGCAATTATAAAGGCACAGTTTTCCTGGGTGCAAGGAAGTACGCGACGCATGCAAGGCATGGCCCTCAAATACACAGCTCTAAAGGGTGAAATTGAGTGCGTGTGCATGGAATACTTCTGGCAATGGGAGACGTAATTAGATTCTGTTGTGAATGTACCAGGACGAAATGGTAGACTGTGAACTGTGGCCGCGACTTTGATAAATTGAACTAGATGAAATGCATTGAAATTTCCCTGAATTTGAGTTCATAGTGCACTTAATAAATGACTGTGGCGTTTTCAAATTGCAAACCATTTTAAATTCGAAACGTATTCTTAATTTTCTGCATGAAACTAAATTATTAACAATTGTCTACGATAAAGACACAAAAAACACTTTGCTAATTTATCATACATGATACAAAGTTTTGTCACTGTGCTATCAGATTCCCAGGAAGCCTGGTGAGCCGTGGCTGCAAATGAACAACTTATAGCCAATAACGCTAGGCTTATCATTCATTACTATTATTGGTGCTGATGAGAAATATCACGATGTTACCGCAAGATCTCGGGGGCCAGTAGACTGGCAAGTCTCTTCTTCTTCCGGACTCTGGTCGGATATTACAACTGTCGATATTAAAGGGAAGTATAAATTTCTAAATATTGATCAAGATGAATGAGAAAAACTTTTTAGGATACTATTTAGAGCCTTTATGTTTTGATGGAGACGCAAAAGAAAGGCTGAGACTATATTTTTACTACTTGAACATTTACTCAAATAGTCTGGATAATTTGGAAGTTTCAAATAATTAACTTAGCATACTGCATGAACTTTACTACTTCAAAATTTCATAACTTGCATTATATTTTGAGCCATGTTTTCAGTATATTCCTTACCAAGTTTGAATGTTGTAATGTCTCCATTAGATTGTACGTTAGTTAAAGGCTCGCTAACCACGACGAAAGTATTTGGAGAAAGAAAAGATAAAGGCATAATTTAGAGTGGAGTTTATTGGAATGCGGAATCTATTCACAAGGTGTGTTCCCACAAAAGATTCACCGCGCATAGAAACAAGTTACGAAAGAAGTTTAAGAAACAAGATAAAAATTGAAGGAGAAAGTAGTAAGTGATGAAAAAAGAACAATGGTGAACCGAAAAAGATGGGTGCACTAACCCATTCTACCACAAAGCAAGAAAACTCCTCTGTTTCAACAAAATGGTTTTCCTAACTCTCATCTCAGGACTTCACATTTCCCCCCCGCGCGAAAGTGTTTATTCCCATAGATGCAAGAGTTGTATCCGCTGAGGGATTCAATGCGGCCATTTTGATGCAACTCAAGCTGTGATGTAAGTTTCCTCTTTCACTTAGCTTGGCTGAGTAATTTTCTTAAGAATTAAGCCACGCAAGAGGACGGAAAATTATACTTACTAGAAGTGTAAGCGAGTGTAATTTGAACCACATCTTGCACACACAGCTCTCCGTGCGTGCAATTTTACAATGGTCATACTACACACAACAGTGGATAGAAATAATCTTAAACTTTTTTTTTTTCGCTGTTATGTTATTCTGCAAACATATTCATCATTTTTAAATCACAGATTCATGTTGTGATTTTCAACTGGTCCTAACTTATCCAGCGCAGAACGCGGTGTACTCCCTGAAAAAATTTGATGTTTTTTTTCGCACAAATTTTACTCGTGTTTTGTGTCGTTTATGTAGTTATAACAAAAGCTTTACACGAGAACTGCAATTCTTTTTCCTCCTCTGGATTTCTGCTCAGTTGAGCCTCTAATTCTATAAGACAGTTTTCATCACGCTTGGGAAGATAGTGGAAAAAAGGACAAGTCGTTCTCTCACGTTCTGACGGCATAATATGTACTGCATATGAATCTACAGCATGTGACTATACAGCAAATGACTATACAGCAAATGACAATACAGTAAATGAATACACAGCCTATGACTAAACAGCAAATGACTATGCACTATAGTATACAACAAATGACTATACAGCATATCACTATATAGACAGAATATGACTACACACCATATGACTACACAGCATTTGACTATAAATAAAGCATTTGATATCAAAAATGAAGGGTTTCTTTAGAGTCAGCACTACAATTCATTCGTGAAAACTCTTTTCAATATTTTCAGCTCAAATGCGCGTTTATCCTTTTTTTGATAGTTCTATTTTTGAGTTAGGATAACATCGGAATGAATTGCGAACATAAATAATCCGCACTTGAAAAAGAATAACGTTTATTATATCGTGTACAGGTATCCAGTTTACACAATGAAAATATACAACGGACCGTCCGACCGACTGAGCAAGGGAAGCAAAATCTGTGCTTTATTACATGCACGATGGCTCACCGGGTTCAGGTTTGTTCATCGACCCATAAGTGGTGAGTCACTCATCCCTCCAAGTTTTTATTAGAGCGTCGCATTAGAAGGCAGAACACAACTGAAAACCCCGCACCGTACTCGTACTTTGATCTTGATCTGTCGTAAATTTTCTCATATTGCTTAAATTTCTTGAAGGAAAAATTGTTATGTATTGGAATCTTTCTCAATTTAATAACGAATTCACCGCGAATCCTCTAGCTGAAGATCATATATGATGCACAGAACATAAAAGCTCTCTATAGGCGGGTCATAGAGTTACAGGTATTTCAACTAGATGAACTCAAGCAGCGCACAAAAATTTATTCTTCTCCAGAAGATGAGAGGTTTATCTTCTTAATTGATTTTTTGACATGGAATTTTTTGTGTTTATTTCGGGATCTGCAAACAGTGTTTATACGTAACGCCTTATCCTTCAGTTATCCATCATCTTTTGCAAGCCTCAACATGTCCAGATAAAATGATTGTGAGTAAAATCGCATTAGTTGCCTCATTTTATCCGTATACTCGTAAGTTGAGGATCGCACAATATGGTGGACAACTCAAAAATTGACCATTTGACACTAGAGAGATGTTCATGCGATGGGTAGCCGACTTCAAGGATGCTAGACGGTGCCGTTGAAACCACAGCATTAGTTACGAGTCTATTCTGCGTATCCTGGATGCTTGTTTTGCAAGACGCATTTAGAGAGCTTTTCCAGAAACAAGTTTCGTTCATCAAAATTCTGCAGTGCAACAATCTGCGGGCCAAATCTTTGCCAGCAAAGTTCGAGTTCTTCCGTGGACCTCTCATTAAGTCACAATTAAATTAGACCTTTCGGATCATGAAGTAAACTTGCGCACAAAAGGTAAAGCTTCCTTTGTCAGTCAGGGAGCCTAGACCCTTCAGTTAAGGGGCCGTTGTTTCTTGCTTCTCTTTCCCGCACCAACTCGGCGCACCGCTCCGCAGTTACATGAACACCGGCATATAAATTCATTGCTATTCCTACCTTAGAGAAATCCTGGCCATTTCCAGCCGGGTTTTACGACGGCTGCAAGCCTAACATTAGAAACAATTTTACATTGTCGTCTCTCATACCTATTTGGCATGAGCTAACCCTGTTTAACCTCAAACGCCCTGGAACGTACGCCGCAACTCCGACGCGCAATTGCACAAGTACACTGCGATAGCCTGCACGCTCTGTGCTTTGCATCATTTGCACTCAGTGTTGCAAAAAGGAGCTTTGACATCACGCTTCAGATCTAGCTCAAAATGGGAGTGAAAATGCATGCATTACAATACGCACAAGGTGGTCAAGGAGGATCTCACCATTTTAATTTGTTTATCAAACACATAATGAACGCTAATTTGTTGAAACTTGTTTATTCGAAAGGAAAAATATTTTACGATAGATTAACATTATTTTGAATACAATGGTTTGTAAATGATGGCCAAAAATGCTATTATAACTTGGAGCTTTTATGTGTATCATTTCCATAACTCTCCTCAGTGTGTCAAATGGCAGTTGAGAAATTTAATAATAAATGTTATTTATAAGTCCGCGTAAATTTGCCATTTTTTTACATAAAACCATGAATTGAGGCAACCTCACAAAAAAATCCCACAGAACAAACCTGGAGAACGAGGAGATGTTACCAAATCGAGAAATCCCATAGTTTAGGAAGCCCCTCTAAACAATGTCACATTGTTTCTAACCGTACGGGCTGTGGCTACATCCTGTTGAAACCAAATATATAGTACAAGTTTTGTCTCTCAAGTTATGGATGATAAAACTCTGTTATCTCTCACCAGTAACTGTTTCAGTCGTGGCACTATTTCAAAAAAGTGAGGATCAAGCATAGTTGAAGCATTTATTCCACACCACAGAGTCACACGAAGTGTTATTCATCAAATTTCTTATGACCCAATTGTTATATGAAACAATAAAAGTGTTTTTTTATCGAATAAAATTAGTTTCAACATCCTAGTGTTCATAGTTTTTGCTTTATTAGCGAACTAATAGGGTAAATTATTTTTTGGACTCTTGGTACTAATTAATTTCAGAGTATTCTTGGATTACCAACACTCCAATTTACTCCACAGGAATAAAATCGCAGCTATGAAGGACACGTACTTTATAAATGTTCTTAACCTTTCGCTACTGCGCCATTCGCTTTATTGCACCAAAATTCGTTTAGTTGAAACCATTCGAAATGAAAATCACGCATTTGTATGGTAATTAGATTGACACCCTTCGCTGATGATTGCATCGTGTCTCAACAGATAATTTAAAATTTTCGCTCGATGTAATTTCACGAGTCACCTGAAATGAGCACAGAAACAAAAGATGAACCGTAGGCGTATGCTCTACGCACTTAGAATAAGAATAATGCACCCGAGAAGAAGATACTAAAAAATCGCTGTGAAGTTGGTCACAAAAGTATTCCTTACGATTCAAATAACCTGCAATTTCTGCTACGACCTACATTCACATGCATCTTTGATCTGTGAAACTTCTACTGAAGAAAGTCCAAATAGAATGAATAGAATGAATCGAAATTAGACAATCGTTGTCGATTCACTGCAATTCATTGTCATATTTTTAGCAGAAATTTTTATTCCTAATATTATATGAAAATGTTTTTAAATGTGGAAAATGCAGGTTTTGGTGCATTACGATGACATTTCTGACTCTGAATGGAACATATGATCAGCGATAGATGGTCGTACATGATAGTATGACCCATCGTACTTAGATGAACTACAAAAACACAGTTCACCTCGTACTTATGGACAGTGTAAATTACGTACTGCATCATTCAAAGTTTACTTGGCTGTAAACTGCCATGTATGAATTATCTGTGCCGACACAGCACATACTGATTACGACACAAGAGTTGCGTGTGCGCAGGGCAGAGAGAGAGAGCATCAAGACGTGCTGCTAACAACATCACAAGCTGCAAGCCAACATCTGCACATTTCATAGCGTTAGTTTCAAACAATAACATCACAAGTTACAAACCAATAACAGCACAAGTCACAAGCGAACAACAGCGTAAGTCATAGGGAAGTTACATGCAAACCAACAACATGCAAGTTACCAGCCAACAACAGCTAAAGTTACAAGCCAGCGTCAGCACAAGTTATAGTGTAAGTTACAAGCCAACAACAGCGCAGGTTACAGACGCTATGTGATACTGCCCAAGTCGCAGCCAAATTTACGTGCAAGAACTTACGCTGCCTGTTGTTAACTGCATATCTGCTTAAAACTTGAATATTCGTCCGGTTCATGAACGGATTGTTTCAATGTTATCCTTCAAATGATGGGCCTAGAAACAATGTGTTTAGCACTATACTGCAGATTAGAGCTTTTGAGTCTTGATTTATTTCTTAGACAGACGTTACACAAAACGCATCGTCACTACATTTGAGTATTGGTCGCAAAATTTTGGGTGTCGTGGAGATGAGCTCCAATGTTATAATAGCAAATATCATAGTATGCTGTTGTAGAAAGTCAAAAAAATTGAATTAAGAACAGCGTTCCTAAATTGCGCTAACATGCAGCTGTAGTAGGTTTCACAGCCAGAGTAGAAATCTTATCTAAAATCAGGATACAATAATCTTACTCTAAATGACAGTTTCTTGAAAATGTATGTATAACCCAACTCGTGAGAATCGTTGGCACAAATTGTTAAATTCTAAAAACTCTGCAAAAGTTACTAATTTAGATGTACAATTCCAACTCGGGGCCTAAAGTGGTCGCAAGTCAGAGCCGTGAACTGCTTGTAGCTATTTTGGTGTGTTCTGTTGTACCTGCAACTCGAGCTCCCCTCATGCCACGCTTTGACTCCCTCGGTGCGCCTCAAGGCACGGCCTACCGAGACATGCTCTGTTTCACCTCCTGAAGGCCTCAAAGCATTTCAAGCTGCTCCTACATGACCGCCCTCAATGTTCCAGTTATTTGATGCCCACGGTAACTGAACCCTCGCCTCCATTTGCCAGTCACGGTATCAAGTATGCTATTTGTAGAGGTCTCAGCGTACGTATCCCGAATACGATCACTCATTGTAGGACTTGGGTACGTGATGATCTCTCAAAATGTTTTTCATACAATTTTTTTAATCGTAATTGTTTTCGAGGGAAAAGCTGCTTTTAATTACCGGTTATACAAGGTATTTTCCATATGTTAAACTTTTAAGTCAAAACAACTTATGTTATTCAAAACGAATTGTAGGGAGTCTGATGTAGTAATTCTAGGGTTGAAGTCCTGCAAACCTCTGCGCGCAAATACTGCTGACGTCAGGACGGAGTAATTCTTCTTACACTGTGTGGGAACATGGAGCAGAGACCAAATTTTCAAGCAATTTACGTCGTCGTAACCAAGTCAACTTTAAAAACCACTTAGGACACAAATTGCTTGAAAATTCTGTTCCAGGACGGGTCGGGACTGTCTCTTACTATATAAGCAAATCTTCCCATTTTTGGGTGCTTCTTACAGTGATGTCAAGTTATGCGGCATCTCGATATTTCTGTTGATAAAACACTTAGCTTTATTTAAGCGTTAGCATTCAAATATGTCATTTCTAACCTGAACTAGTCGTGCAATAAATTTATACCAAAACTGAACTCAGATATAATTCAAATAAATCAGGAGTTTAGGTTTATATTCATCATTACAATTTTTTTCAGCATTGGATTCAGAGCCATTCTAATAAATTGAATTCGAGTCAGGCTCGAGCACACGAACTGTTAAATTCCATAAAATTATAAATTTTCGTCTCCGAATTCTTTGATAATTTGATTTATTGGAGTAGAAAAAAAGGCTCTCAGATTCTTCTTATCGAACGAGTTAATTCATTTTCAAGAGTCTACTGCCCAGAATTTTAGGTGCATACTTTGTTCAGTGTGACCATACAACAGTATGTAAATCGATGTTTTTTAGCTGAGGTAAAATTCAGGTTTTAAAGCATTCAAAATTTGACACTATCGTTTTCCTTTTTCTACAAACACCCCGGGTTAAAAATTTTAAACACAATATAACCTCGAACGACACTCAAATTAACGCAATAAAGATAATATACGTTAAATTGCTAAGCTGAAGGCCAAAAGTAGCCTTTTTATCATTGAGAATTAAAGCTAAAAGAGCAAAATGCAATGCGCATAAAAGAGCAACGTAAACAACTGATCAGCGCAATATTAGTGACCGATAACAAAGGCTCAGCAAACACCGAGTCGGGGCACAAATTCTACGCGGTCGTTAGCATCCGTTTTGCAGACTCGGAAACTTTGTCTTCTCGATGTAGCCGTCAGATAGTTACTTCGAAATAATTTCTCGACGGCATTTGTTTTCGTGAGGGAATACGATCTTTTTAATAAAGCTTGGTATGCGTGCTTATACTGATCTGCAAAGGTTTGCCGGTCGCAGTATCGCGTTACGAGAGTTGCGATGTATAAGGCGATGGTCGCAGTCTTTGTCTGCTCTCAAATACGCCGGCGATGTACACTTTACAGGCTCTGCAAAGACGCTCCCTGCATCTGTCCCGCTGGAATCATGTGTGCATGGGAGCGTACTTCTTTGTGTTTTGTTGCATATAGAATGTAAGCTGCAAATTAAAATTAAATAACAAACTATTGATTGTTATACATACATGTATATGGCTGTCATGTGGCCTACAATTTGCACACTAGTGGGCGTAACCCGTCAAAAATGACGGGATTCGATAGTTTGCTTAAACAAGTCTCAAGATATGGATGACAAGAAAATATTTCCATTCTAATGATACCTGCGATTAAACTTTTCTTATACTTGTGCACTGGTGAAATTCACATCTTAGATAAGGTCATTAAGCATCCTTAAGAACGTGATAGAACCAACCAAGCAAGCATTGATTGTGCATGATTTTCATTATTAGATGTTTAAAATTTTCCACAAATTTCATGTGTTCAATGAGATTCCCATTGTAATAACGTAGGAGAAATTGCACACAAAAAACATGTAAATTTATTCATTTAAAAAAATTTAAAGAGCCACATGGCGTTTTATTATATAACTAATTAATACTTATATGTTGCAAAAGATTCTTTCCAAAACACGTCTTGAAAATGATCAAACTGTGCACCCATGCAAAAATTATTTTTGGTTTCTGTAAATAGGGATTTGTTTAACTACGCTGGTACAATAAGAAAATTTCGCAATTTAACAGCTGCGAATAACAAAGCACTACGAAATTCCTAGAGTGGCTTAGACAAATTTTTAAACATCCATTGTAACTGTGGTAATAATAGCTGCAGAGCAAATTGCTGTGTTCCAGTAATTATTCATCCCTAGGAACTTAGCTGTTCCAATGTGACACAACACAAATATGTGAACAAATCCCGAGTGCGTTTTGGACAAAATTTTACACAACTCGTAAGGCAATTGGATTTCGATAACCGTGAGCATTTGATTCACTGAGCCAATTACTTAATGTTACTCATAAAAGAAATATATTAGATTGCCAACAACAGCCGCTGGTAGTTCAGTTGTAATTTGAATGGGTGGGTTACTCAAGCAAATGAGGGAACATAATTTGAAACTCCCTTTCATTTGTTTTTAAATTTGATCACCTTGCTATCTCATGTCTACTCGGCCTCCTCATGCAGCAGGACTACATTTAGAGTACATTTTCCTTTCCACAATCGCTATTTTTTTTCCACATCTTTCACCGACGGCTTCAAGAAAAGGCATTGTTGGTCCAGTTACTCCTCATAGAACTAGGGAACCCCTCGCAGTGAATGAATAGCAGCGGCTTCAAAACCGTGAATTAAAGACGCTGAATCACGGCTACAGGGAGAGAATGCATGGCTTGATTCCCACATAGAAGCGAAAAGAAGCTTGGAGTTAACCCATTTCACGTTGCTGGTTGGCAATATTTGCACGTCGCATGGGCTTTGATTAAACAGTTTTTCAAGTTCTTCTGATTGTTCAAGAATTGCAGTAGCTTTGAAAACTGTCAGTAAGACTTTAAACAGGTCTTGGGGTTAGAATGTCTGTAAAGACTCGTTTTTTATAGGATTCTACACTTTCACTGAAGAAGCTTTGTCATTGCAACAGAACTTTTTTTATCTCTCTCGGCAAGAGCATGGCAGAGCTCCTCGTCATTCTATTGTTTTATTTAGCGAGAATGACGGGGTTGAATCGATTGCCTCAAATATCACTTCACAGAGAGTGAGTTGCACCATCAATTACGACTGCAAATATTTCATAACTACCCCCTGGTTTCAAGGTGCAAATTGCCATGCATCTCATCTTATATAAGCAGAAAAATTTGTTGCGAAGACATCACTTGCATCGCAGTGTCCGCACAACGCACATCTCAACCTAAAATGTTCTTCAAACTGGTGAGAATTATCAAATTAACTTTGGTGTTGCCTCCAAATATATAATTTCCTAGTTCAAAAATATTTCTACAAGAACAGATTTTGTGAAAAGAAAAATGAGTATTGACTCTTGAAAAAAGGCACTAACCATTTGCAGACCGACACAGTGGTTAATAGAATTTGTAAATTTAATTTTTTCATTTTATTCGTTTGCAAGGTATTTTTATTTACACACTAACCAAAGTGGACATGTTATAAATAATAGTCAGGACGTTTTCTCCATTTAATTTTTTGATGGTTGTAAAATCTAAATCGAGAAGGCGTCATTCTCACCTTACAGCACAGCTGAACTAATGGAAGTCTTGGCTATATTTACACTTTGGTCAAACATATTGGAACCAAGGAACTTAGCAACTTTTCTGAGCGTTAAGACATACTTTTCCTTGATGACATGGTAACATTAGAGCGTAAAATACAGTATTCCATCAGACGTTGTGCTCCAAAGAGCTCGTGAGCCGTTGAGATTAGGCCGTGAAGCTTCATCGGAGTTCTTTACCACAGTGAACTCGACTCACAGTTGACCTAGGGTTGCAATAGGTCTACACGAATACTAAATTTGGATTAAACGGAGGTTAAGGTTGGGATGAATTAAGACTGATACGTGAGATTGAATTACGGTTCCATCGCGTTTGAGCTAGACGTAAATTAGTGGTCTATTAAGGTGAACCATACCAATGCACGAGTCATATCGGGGTGGAAGTAAACATAAACTAGGGTTGAATTATACCTGATCTAAGCCTAAACTTCAGTTGAATTGTACTTGAGCTATACATGAACTAGGACTAAATTAGAATTCAACTAGCCCTGAACTAGCGTTCACTTTCACTTGAGATATACCTGAACTGGGCCTGAACTAGAAGTGAACTAGGCCTGAACTAGGGTTCACTTTCACTTGAGATGTCCCTAAACTAGGCTTGAATTAGAACTGAACTAGCCGTGAACTAGGTTTTTTCTCTCAAGTACGTGAGCCTTCTGGTGGTGGCGCTGGTGGCGGTGGCGTCAGCAGCTCCAGGGTTTATTGGCGGCGGTGGCGGTTGCTGCGGTGGGTATGGAGGCGGAGGCGGTGGATACGGAGGCGGTAGGGGCGGACATGGACGCGGTGGTGGATTCGGAGGAGGCTTCGGAGGCGGCCACGCTGCCATCTTGATCGGCAGCTCAGGAGGCCGAGGCAGACACGGAGGCGGCGGCGGCTATGGAGGTGAGGCGCGCAGACGCACAATGTATCTCTCTTATACATTTGTACGTTTCTTTATTGTGCAATTGTGCGGTTGCCCATTATCCAATTGTACTCGTGTTTCTTCCACATTTGGTATAAAGTTTCGTTTGGCTGTTCATGATCATAATAATTCATAATCTTCATAAGGAGTTCACTCGTTGCCCTTTGAAAAAGACAAGTTTGGTGGAACTCATCATTGCGAGGCAATGGATGAGACACTATAGCATCACTTGGCTCATTGCGAGGGACGTCATTCAGCGATTGCTTCAAATTTGAAAGAGGAAATACATCTGGTTCCCCACAGGAGTTTGTCAGAATTTCATTTTTTGGTCTGGAAGAGTTGAATAAACCGGCGGTGGTTATAAGCTTGATATATGAAGACACTGTTCACGCATAAAATTAGTTATATTTCCATGTTTTGATGTAACAAAATTCACGAAAATGATGCGAGAATCAATCGAATCAGGGGCAGCTACAAAAATGACCAAAACTAAAATTGTAGTGGTATTTGAAATTACACTAACGCACTCAGAAGTATGTGAGGCATCCTGATTCCTTGATTTCAAAGCCGTCGTGATAGCGAGTTCAGCGAGATTCTTATTTTTTACGCAACGTTCCCAACGAACGACAAAAATGAGAACATGCTCGGGTACCAGAAAAACAAGTTTTGGATGCTGAGTAACTTTTTTGAGTCATGAATTATTGAATAATGATGATGTCGATGAAGGCGAAATTTATTTTCCTAATTTTGGTTGTTTTTCAATTCATAAACGTTAACAAATTAAATTAAATAATATTGCATTACTTCTCCCTCAGGTTACGGCAGAAAGTAAGGCCGCTGCAAGATGCTACAGGAGTGTCAACGATCTTTGTCTCAAAATTAGTTTCACTTACACGCACGAATGTCTATCATATGTCCGTACTTTGAACGCAATAAAATTTGGGATCTAACTGTGTTTTGACTAACCTCCCCTCGCATATTAGTAGAAAGCTACATTAGACAAATGCCTTAAGAACTAATAAATTCGATCTTACACAAGTCGCTCACGAAAAAAGCAACAGGAAAATTGTAAATGAACGCATACGCGACATTTCAGTCAGACTTAAAGGATGGATTGAAGTGTGTTTCACTATATCTTAATCTATTACCGTCAATAGCTGGATACTTTCAAAAACTGTTCCAATACAGGGTGATTACAATTCACATTATTTCCGGCATTGCGCGCACCAAAAATATTATAGGTTCAGCATGTGATGTTTATAATAATGCGTTTTCAAAAGCAGTGTTCGTTTTGAACGTGACATCCAAAGCTAAACGTCGCATCGTGTTGAGGTTGCATTGAAGCGATTTCGTCGTATTTGCAAGTCTCGATTTAGCAATGACCATTCAAACGCAACTATAATGGAACCCTTCCGCCGTCCGCCTTCCCATTCACGTAAAACTGAAAGTGTCTCCATATAACAGCTACGGGGACTTTCAGTCGTGCAATTCTTCTTCTTCCTTCGCTCGCTACGGTGGCTTGCAGATCTGCGTAAGATGGTGAGCTTGAAGATGAGTACGCTAAACTCAACCGAACAAGTAGAGGAAATGTGTCTGACAAAACTTCAGTTTCTGAGTTTCAAGTTCCATAGAATACTGGCAGTTTTCTGAAGAATGAAAAATATTGTAAAATTTTGAGCAACCCTGATTATTTTCAGCTTGTCATGAAAGTCAAAAAAGCCTTCGAAGATCCTTCTAATTTCCAAGAATTATTGGAACGTTTCAGAACTCGTTGAATTTATGTGTGAAAAACATTTTAAATGCTCAGAAATTAACTCGTTGAACCAGCCCGTTTCTTTCATTGTTCTAGTATGCGTAAGAATCACGGTGAGATACAAATGCCTTAATTAATTAGCGTAGTGGGGCTCACGAGAGTTATTTCTACTAAGGAAATATCGCCCAATTAAAAATTACGTAATTCCTAAAATTAAATAAGCTTAGCAATAAAAAGTAAAGCATAACAAACTCGCGCAAAAAATATCAGTCTTCACTGTAATTTTCATCTAAGAAACAAGTGCTTATATGCAAAAACACACCCACGAAAAATCGTATATTTTCTGGAATATACATGGAATAACAATGAATGAGGTACACAACGATGAAGAAGTGACAGTTTTCGTAATTGATTTTAGGTAAAATACAAGCCGCATATTGTACGGGACATCTCAAAAACCCTTGATGTGAGGAGCTGTTAGAACTTTATGGTATTTTTAGAACGTGGCTAACAAATAGAAGTAACGCGAAGATTTCAAGAAGTAAGAACAACGTGAAAAAATTCCGCCCGTAAATTTTTCGACAAATGTCGCAGTCTATGAATTTTAATAGGAGAATTAAAACACTGGAATGTTCTGAGTGCTGAGAAAATTATTGGATGGAATTTCTACATCAACACAAAAACACATTTAAAATTACTCTCTAACACAGGAATGGATTCCTGAATCTCAAAAAAAAAGGCCCAATTTTCGTTATTCTTTTAAGCAACTTGTTATCATTTAACAGATGTATTAGAATGTGCGATGAACATATGCCGCTATTATTGAACTATATAGCGAAGGAAAAACAAAATCAGAGAAAATCACGCTACTGAAGGCCCAAAAACCTGTGGTTTAACCCACTCTACCTTCGGTTCGAGGAATTTGGGCCTCCGAAAAATCGTCCTCGACGTAGTCGTCCTCGAACCAAAAATAACAAAGCCGTCAAAGAGAGGGCTGCACCAAACACAAAAAGGTCAATGCTGAAGTCACAAAAATGAATTGTTGCGTTCGAATGAACCACACGGAACACTGCCAAAAAACTTGAAGTGAACTGTCAAGTGTTAAACTTTCGCTCACTTCAATGCGCGAAAGCGTCGCCAAAAGAAATAACTACACCAGCTTAGGCAAAAATCTCTTGAACAAATCAACGGGAAGTTTGTTCAGATAAGCAAATCTTCACAAATGACGCGAAATTCACCTGCTGAGTAGGCAAAGGCCGGGAAATTGGCTTGCAGACATCTCAAACTCCAAAAGAACACTTTACAGCCGTCAAAAATTCCGCTTCGGTGATGCTATGGACTGACATTTCTCAAATATGGAGCTGAAATTTTATTTTCTTAGTTCTTATTTTCGCTGAACACGGAGTGAAAGTACACTCAAATTCGTAAATAAAGCACGTTATGACTTATTAGGATAAATAATCTGAAAAGTAATAAAAAACCACTCGTTCTAACTGGACAATGCTCCCTCCCCATGTCAAGCAGGATAGAACAGTGGTGTCACGACCGTTTTCCAAGGGTGCAGAAAAAATAAATGCGACCCGCTCGTCGGCGACCTTAACACGGCGTTCAGTCTATTCTGGAGTCTGAAGCATATGCCTCCCATCATAAATAAACTGAAAGGAAGAAGCACTCTGTCAAAAGACGTAAGAGAAAATTCTTCAAGATACATTGCAAAATGTGCCATAGTATTCGAAGCAGATTCGAGCTTGCAGTAGGATGGCAATCATAGCAAATCATACGTTCGAAAAAGGTTGTAATTAAATGCTTTAATAGTTTTCTGACCGAATGCACACGGTTTCTCTTAGAATATGAAAAATAAACTCGTTACGCATGACAGAAATTTGTTTATTACTTGTTCGAGTAGGTTTTTGAGGGCTTCGCCGTATTAAATTCCCTCATTATAAAATTTAATAGTGTTGAAAATGAGACTGACACTTGTGAGTTTTTCAATTGCATTAAAGGATGGGCATATAATTTTTCGCAGTAAAGCGATTCCAGTTTTCTGCTCGTGTAGTGATTAAAATTGTTACTCAAAGATGAAGAAACCGACTGCTCTCAAAGGAAGAGTTTCAAAACCTGTTGTAAATTGAAAAGCTCCAGCCTTATTTTAAAATTTACGAAACAAGGCATCCCTCAATCCTTTTCTACTGAGTACGAGCTACGATGTTTTGTAAATGTCATGGATTAAATTTTAAGTCTTTAGTCTTACAAATGATCTAAAATCTACGGTATAAAGTCAAGACGTGAATGAGTCAAGTGGTGCGAGGGATTGAACCCTGTAGTCATACTGTCGGCTGTTCAATAGGCACACTTCTTTATCCTCAAGGGCTCTATTGAGAAGTTATATGCTGTTATAAATGAAGTTATATGCTGTTATAAATGAAGTTATATGCTGTTATAAATGAAGTTATATGCTGTTATAAATGAAGTTATATGCTGTTATAAATGAAGTTATATGCTGTTATAAATGAAGTTATATGCTGTTATAAAAAAAGTTATATGTTGAATACTGTAAAATCAACTCATATACATGAGTGCGAAAAGTGTCAGTTAACGCAAGTATATTTGTGAAGGAACGGCAAAGATTCTTGGCCGTTCGCCGTCTCGTTTTTTAAAATTCAGTATGGGGAATTATTGTCATTATTCGTGTAAATTCTTCGCGTACGACTAGATTTTGCTTACCTTTCTTTCAAGCAATTATACTTCTGGCATAAATACGCTGTAAGCTACCAAGAATTTTTTTCCCTGTTGTGTAAGTTTGTCAGTTTATGCAGGTAGATTATTTCCCCACTGTGGTAATTTTTGCTACTGCTCATGGAAATTACTCGCGTGCAACTAGATTTCGTTTATCTTTCTCTCAAACAACCATATTCCTGTCAAAATCATGCTGCAAAATACGACGAATCATCTTTCATTTTCTCCTTTGTGGTGGGTTTGTCGGTTTCCCTGTTATTTTAAGTTTGTCAGTAGAACGCAGGTAGAATATTTGCTAAGAGTCGTATTGACGCGTCGCGTTCGCAGGAACTCGTGACGGTGCTCGTGACGGCGGCGCTGCTGCTGCACACCGCCTCTGCCGCCCCCGGCTACACCTTCAGCGGCACCTCCACCTGCTGCGGCGGCGGCATCGGCTTCTCAGGCCTGGCGGGAGGAGGCGGCTACGGCGGCAGCGGCGGCGGCGGCGGCGGTGGACACGGTGGCGGGACTTTCACCGGAGGGTACTTTGGAGGATTTGGCGGAGGGTACGGCGGGTTTGGATCCGCCGCCAATGCTGCTGGTGGAGGAACTTCCGGTGGATATGGTGGATGTGAGTACTGGTTTTTGAAATGTTTTCTTTATGGATGAGTTTACTGGTGCCTTAAGAACGCAAAACTGTGAGGATAGCGTTATAGGATTGTGACCTGGAACGATACTGGGATAAGATTTTGAAAAATTACAATTTATAACGATATGGCCACCAGTCAAAGGACCATCTCGTTGAAGTACATTAAAATACTTTCAAAATGTGGTGGAACGTGATTGAAAAGAATTTCTTCGAGGAAAGTATTCAGCAGCATCTAGCGAGCGTTATTAAGCAGGAGCGTCAGTACGGAAAATGAGTCTGTGATTCCGCTGATACGAGTGAACAGGAGCGCTTATAATTATGACGTGAATGAGCAGGGTGAACTAAAGAGGCACGCTCGAACTAGAGCTGCAGTCAAATCTCACGATGCGTTTGAGCAGGAGTCGAGAACCCTAAGTAAACATGGAGGATTTAAAGATGCCATGTTAATTGCTCGCGTGTTCAAATAGAAAAGTTGGAGTCCAAATTTGGGACGCTTGTTTTGATCGTCTCTCACCCGAAGTTTTAAAACCTGCTACGGAGAGAATAAAGCCAGTCTGAGGTTACGCAAAACACTCAATCTGGAAAAAACTCGATTGAATCGCATTTATTTTCAAATGAGTTGAGACAGGGATGTAAAATATGTGAAGTTCCTGGCTGAGTAATTTTAAGAATAGTTTACAGGTGCAAGGATCTGTGTTGGAGTGGGCGAAGACATTAGCGCTTGGGCTCGCAACAATGATATTTGCAGAGAGCTTCAAAAGGAAACCTATTTAGAGCGGTTGCAGTCAAGAGATTTTTTTTATTTTCAATCACTTTAAGCCTCTCTATCCGGCACGAAGGCGATCCTAAGAGAGGAAGGAAGAAGGCACCATTTGGTATGGAGTTAAGGGAACGCGGAATCTTTGCAGAAAGGGCATAGAAACAGTAAGTTGAGAAAGAAGATTATGAAACAAGATCAAAGTTAAAGAAGAGAGTAGTAGGTGCCGAAAAACAGGAGTGAACCGAAAAAGATGGTCCTTAACACAACAAAAACAATTTATTTCAACAAAAAGAAGGCTTACCTAACTCTGAGCTCTGGCCGTCACATTTTCCCCCTGGTTGCGGTCAAAATGAAGAGATTAGCATGTGAAGTGGATGACAGAGAAACGAACAATAAAATATAATTCTAAAAAGCATTGCAAACGAGGTGTTTTGTAGTTGAGTTAGAATGTGAACGAATTGAAATGAATATATAGTTCTTCAGGTAAGTTATGGATCTATATTTTCAATGATGGTTTTAATTCATCCTTAGTAGAGCCGATACGTGCACAAATTAGACTTGCTTTAGTTCGACTCTCAACTTTATTGGGAGGTCTAGACGGGGCAGGCATTTTTCAGAATTTTCTTTTTCCGGATATGTAATGAGCTAGTTGTGGTGATTTCTGGAAAAAGGATCGCTAGATAAATGAGGGATGCTCTTATTATTTCTATTCTATTGGTGATGACAACGCATGTTGTTGTGTGGGGGATTTTCTTTCGAATTCTGACCGAAATCTTCAGAGTTTTCACCGGTCGCGAAGTATGGCTGCTTCATTGAATCAAGTGGAAAAAGGCTTTCATTAGATAATGAGTATCTTAGCAAAATAATAATTCACACATATAAACAACTCACCAAAATTTAATTTCATTTCACAGCTCACTACGGATAACGAAACTCTTCAATTCTTCATGAACGACCAAATCGAGCCCATGGACGACAACAGGAAAAAAATCGCTGTTAAAAGATGGTACCGTCAATTTTCCTGCGTTCAAACCATCAACTCCAAATCATTTGGACCTAAACAATAGGAAATTTTGTCTTAAATCATGCTCCTATGTTTAGTCTACCGGCCCTGAAAAATAATCCAAGTCCGTTTGTTTATGCTCTCGTTAATCGATTTCAAGGGAGTTCAAAAGAGAGTATATTGCATCAATTTTTAAAATACCTTAATTTTCAAAAATTACTTTTCATTTTGCATAACATGTGAACATGAACCGAAGTCTGAGTATAAGATGTGTCTCGGTACCCGCATCTCGATGAGGGGCTTGAATTTTACTGGTAGCAGAAGGAAGGGTCTGAAGCTTCAGCATGCAAGCGCTCTAAGCAGGTTGAGCTTTCTGCGGAACCCATTTATAGTCCAACTTAATTTCCTTCCACAAAAAATGTTTGAAGCTCATAATGAGCTTACGTTGTTTAATGAAATGTTTGTTTTGAAAAGTGATTTTAATATCCTACGGAGCAGAGGTTCCTAGCCCGCGGTGCTCGCACCTTTTGGCCCGGAAAAGAAAAGTCCAGGCAGATAACAGGATATTGGCTATATGTTGGCTTTTTTTCAGGGGGTGCGAGGTTCGAATAAAATTTCTTTAGGGGTGCGTGAGCGAAAAAATTGTTGGAAGCCCCGGCTTTAGAGAATAAGATAATAAATGAGGTCTAGTTAGGTATATTAAAAATAGATTTTATAAAATATCCTTTTAAATTTTTATTAGAACCGACATCGGTATACTTTATATCAATAGCCGATACGTATATCACATTCAAGCGATGGAATTGTTACCCATAAATGGGTCGTTGTTTAAATAGCACATTTGATCCGTAGTGGATGGAAAGGTGCGTCCCTCCAAACTCAATATCATAGCTTGGCATGTGAGGCCAAATACTACATTTGAAATGTTTCCCGCAAAACAGAACGTGATGACACTTTCTCTGACCTGACACTTTCGTGGAAAGCAAAGTTGAGAGGTCTATAACAGTTGCATCTATCTACATACTTCCAAAACTCAGTCTCGTTTGATTGTTTGTTTGTACGTTTGAATGCTTGCATGCATGTACGTCCCCGTCCACTTGTCTTTCAGTAATAAAAATGAGCAAATTAAGCATTCTGCATTCAGAAATAACATTGAGCAATATTGACAACAGGGATATTTGGCACCAATAAAAAGCAGAATTGCACCTTCTTGCAAGCTCTATTGTGGACACGATCTGGTATGATTAAACGACGACATTTTGAAGAATGTGTCTCCGCACTTTTTTAAAACAAGAATTGAGAAAAGGATTCTGCTGATTCAAGAGAAACCAATAATGTTTCAAGAAAACCCATTAATTACCTATTTTTTCACTCCTATTCAGTTTTGCTACAAATAGGAATAGGAGTAAAACTCCTTTTCAGTGTGACTATCTTTTGTGCCTTTTGAAACATCGCCTGACCAGAGCACAGACAGCTTTGATAGTCTTGAGGTTACTAAAAGTTCGAAGGCGACCTCTTCGAGGACGATTTTCTGCAGCTTCGCTTCTTGGAACCAAGGTTGAACGTGATAAAAAGTCGCTTGTGGGCTTTCAGCAACTTCACTAGCCCTGGTTTTGCTAAGCCCGTACGATATACCTCTATGCCAGCTTCATTAGTATTTCAATTCGATGAATTGAATGGATGGTTTTATATTACCTCCAGGAACTTAGAAACTCAGACATTTCTAATCGATCACGAAGGCTAGAGAATCACTATCTGAATAATAAATGGATCTTAACATAGTACCAATTTACTTAAATTAGATTAAAAACATTACTTTCCATCTTTGACTGAAATTTTCACTATTATTAATTTAAAATGGACTGTAGGAAATCGAAAATCTTTAAAAATGGTGTGTTTCAGGACAGGATCCTCTGCACCTAAGAACTGCTAATTAGGATGAACGAGGAAGAAAAGTCAACGCAAAGATAGCGAAGAAGTCACGATTACTGGAAGAAGCAGAGTGGATACCGAGGGCGTATATACGAGTATGGATATGTTGGTGAGGTAATCTACGAGGATCCATCGTGGGGCAGCAGTCCTTTAGCCTAAGACTTGTAAACTTAACTAACCTAAACCTAGTGTCTATCTTATGTCTCCTGAGGGGCCTGCAAATGAAAAATGAAATGACTGCGGTCGATGAAAAAAACGTCGACACTAAATTACTCATAATTTGAAATATAAATAAACAAATATACATTGCTTTGAAACGGAAACGATCATAGATTGCATCGTAAATTGCATCCTTAGCTTGAAAGAACAAAATGTGTGATTAAGTGACAGTAATAATCAGTGTGAGAAATAGTAACAAAACATTGGAAGCGGGAAGGAGCTGAAGTGAAGATGTCAATGCGAGTTGGAGCGGGAAAGGAGGAAAGGGAAAGCATTTAAAATAGACATTCTGTAGTTAGACATTCACTACAGCAGCAGAGTCTGTCTTTCATTGTTAGTGATGCCATAGTCAAGTAACGTTCTCACTGTGTCATTGATTTTATCATCATAACGAATACATAACAAAAATTGCGTTCAATGTTGCTTACAACTTACACGATCATACACAAAACGACTACTACTTCAGAAAGGGCTGTATGCATGTGTATGAGTATGGATTTTCACAGAGAACTGTGGACACAACATGCATGTAATTCATCATAACTTGTGTAGTTTTAACTTTGTTTTGACAAGATTAACATGTGACATGCACATTTTAATGGTTGTGAATGTTCTAACATTCGAGACTGTTTCGAATGGTCGCAACTTATCATGATGATCAGAGATGATTGCGTGAGAGTATACTGATGCATCATCATGTCTTTACGTGAGTGTACTGACACATCATGTTTTCAAGAGCGTGTACTGATGCATCATCATCATGTCTTTACGTGAGTGTACTGACACATCATGTTTTCAAGAGCGTGTACTGATGCATCATCA
>JACJUY010003310.1:20443-80714 GCA_014220935.1 Platorchestia sp. MABIK | reverse complement strand
CCGTAAACGGCCCTACGGCTGCTCCAAACGGCCTTTTGCTCGAAACTGCTCTGGATCTGTCTCAAATTGCTCAAATCTGCCATGGTGCTGCTCCGAGCTGCTCTCCCAGCGTCCTGAATAGCAACTCTGACTTCACAGGTCTGCCACTGCATGTCCATCTGGACCGTTATTACTGCGGAGGACTTCCCTGCGCGGCACCCACCACTGCGCTAATCTGCGCAGAGCTGGCGGCGATTTTTTGATTGAACGGTCCATCTGGTGGCCGAGTGGGCCGTGAGGTGGTGACTGTAGCTTCTTGATGATGTGCAGCCCGAATGCTACTCAACAAAATAGAGCTACTGCTATTTCATGTACAGCCTTATTGCTATTTGATGTATAGCCCCACTGCTACTTGATGTACAGCCCGAATGCTACCTAAAAAAATAGCGCTACTGATATTTTCTTTGCGGCCCGATTAAAAAATAACGCTACAGCTATTTGATGTGGAGTCCGAATGCTACTTGATAAATAGCGCCGCTGCTACTGGGTGTACAGCCTACCATTTCATCAATAATTACATCGAATGGCCTGTTGTCGATGCGATTCATTTAATGCATGTGAAAGCACCCACCATAAGATGTCGACGTTTGTTCGAATACACAAGGCTGTCAAAAATATCGATCACACTGATTAATCGTAAAAAATACAAATGTTTTCTTAAATTTATTTGTAGGAGATGATTATGTTCTATCTCGTGAAATGTTCTACGAATAAATTTAGTTGCTAGCTAATATTTTTTTTAAGTTTGTTCGTTAAAATGTAGTTTCAAAAACCAAACACACTTTGTCGTTCTACCTGATTTCTTTGCTTCAAAATGCAACCTATAACAAAAATCCTACAGATCCTAATAAGTTATTCCCGAATATGTACTTGGGAAGAACATTATATTTATTTTTAAATAAATTCATCAGTAAAAATGATTGCCACAATAGGGAGAACTGACACTTCAAATGTGCAATGTCAATCGTTGTACACAGTGCATCAATTAGTCTGAATTATTTTATTTATGTTACATGATAATGCTTTCCATTCTATATGTATTGCCTTTATATACATTTAATTGAATGTTTAGAACGCTTTAAATTAAAGCTACTTGTTTTGTGTTGCTCTTCTGTGATAAAATCTCCGTTGATGCAAGCGGATGGTGTCCTCAATGGGAAAGCAAAGTTCTGCATTGAAAAAAAAACAATTTTTGGTGGCAGGAGCTGATAATTCCTTAGATTACAAGTTTACATACTTGATTTTGGTTTTGTGTTAAATAAAAATTTGTTTCTTCACTTTTTTTGTAAATGCAAATACTACTTAAAAATAACCACTAACTAAATTATTTGGTCAACCTATTCGGAATGCTCGCTTATTAAATGTCTCTTCTGCATAGGTTAAGGAAAGTTCTAAAATCAGTATTAAATAAAATCAGTATTCACGCGATTAGAAAATAGGAATTGAAAATGTTTAAACGTACTCTCTGAACGATATTGATGCTCATTTTAAAACACAAAAAATTCTGTCCAAGTAATCTCATAATATTCTCTCACTGAAACTGAAAGGTTACATTTCTGTGCCTGCACAGTTTTTAAAAGGGGACAAGACGATTCCAAATAATCTTATAATATTCTCTCACTGCAACTAAAAGGTTATATTTCTGTCAGTACAGATTTTAAAAGAGGACTCGATGGTTCCAAGTATTCTCATAATACTCTCTCACTAAAACTAAAAGGTTACATTTCTGTGTCTGCACAGATTTTAAAAGACTAGACGGCGCTCAAATTTGAAGTCATCTCTGTGAGGAATTTTTAGAGCCCGACTTGGCGGCCCAGCTCGCAGCTACACAGTGCTCGACTGGCTCCGTTGAGAGGTAGAATATTCGCTCATTTTTTGGCATCAGTGTCTCAAAGGAAGCTTAATTGGATAGATGAATACGATAAGGGTAACGTCCTCCCCTCTTTCTCCCCTCATCCGAGCCGAACGTAACCCCTTGCTTGAAGATTCGCTTTTCTGGAGATGGTGAAGCGGGTTTGGCTCCGGTTTTGACTATTGCGGTAGAGTAGAATTGAAACTTTTAGATACAAAAAGAATGGTTTTCATTGCTATCGAGAGACCTCAATGATATGTAATGTGCTGAACAAATAATTTTTTCTCACAGCAGCTGTCACATTGGAACATCACTCAGTCACATCGGAAGCACTCATTTTACGAGCAGAACTCATTAGCAACAACAAGAACCACAGTAAGAGCTCTATGAGGTGATATTTCTCGACTAATGGGGATGGCCTTTTGATAATTATTTACCTTGTAAATTGACGTGTTTTCTCATGAATAAATCTATTGACACAATCCGTTCGCGCTGACCAACAGCGAAAACACATTGCTCTCAGTGAATCGGGAAATAAAAACTGAAGATGATTAAAATTCCGCATACAAAGGAGATGAGTCCAAAGCAAGTGAAATTTCCAACACCAGTCGCCAATAACTACCCCTCCTAATCGACCGTGAACTAGTATCGATTACCCATCGGAGCTGTTCTTAATAAACGACAGCGCCAGACATCCAGCCCTCTGTCCCTCTCACTCGGCCCTCAGCCTGCCCTCTACAGGGAGCCTCCTACCCTCTGATGCATCACTCCCCTCGGCTCCATCAAACTCCCCTCAACTTCATCAATCCGCGTCCTGCCGTTCATCATCCGCACTTAATTGTGGCAAATCAGTCAATGTTCGAGTCATTTGAAGAGCGCTTGAGCGTGCGATCGGACTGCCGGCATGAACAATAACTGTGGATTTTGCAAAGCTCGGACAGAGCTGGCATCGATTCGAATATTTCTTTACGCAACTTGATATCGATTCATGAACAAACGACGTAAAATTATTCAGTCTAATTTCAATTACAGATCTAAACTGTAAGCAAATGAACATGGAAATTTTTAGGATTCTTTAACGTGTTGGGATCAAACATGGTTTTCAAAATCCGTTTATTTTGTAGTTTATCATTGGTTTAAACATTTCATATTTTCAAGTGCCTAGGAAATTCAACAGCCTGGTGCTAAATATTTAACTTTCATTGTCATCATGGAGAGCTTTTTATTGTAGAAATTTTGCGCGTAATAATATAGATGAAGAGATCTAAATAAGGTTGGGAATTGGCATGATTGTTTTGACCAGATAGCCATTTAATGAAGGACGTCATTTTTGTATGCACGTGTCTGACACAGAGCTTAATTAACGTGAGTTGTTAATCAGTGAGTTGTTCAGATGATCGAGGTTGTTCGTGTAGGACAAAAAAGCTAGCAAATCAATGCAAATAGGGCAAAAAATATGGGAAACATAACCTTGGCGTCTTGAGGAATATGGGGCGCGCAGGGAGGAACTGATGTACGACGAGGAAGAAGAGCGTTGGGACAGTGAGGTGTGTACGACGCATAGAGGAAGGTGATGTCAAGGACTCAATAGACCGGGACCTTGGGGATGAATGAAAGAAAAAAAAACTGATAAAAGGGAAACATTGAGGCAAGTTGGGATCTCGAATAAACTAAATTTTTCTGTAATGCTCGAGAAATTCATTCTTCACGTTCCAAAGAGTATTTTTTACATGAATGCCAAAATCTTAATTGATGAGTTAGTTGAGCGAAAGATTCCCGACTGTAGCGGGATTTAACCTAATAACCAAGCGGAAATCAACTGATATTCCTTTTCTAGCATTTACGGCTCTGTTAACAAGTAGACGGATTATAGTTAATTTTTTGTCTTATTGAATGAATTGTCTAATTAAATTCTAGCGTGAATTTTGCCCTCACACCATTGAAAAGGTTCAATTTAGACCAACAAATCGAAACTAAGCATTCATTTCTGAAAATGGATTATCTTCGTTCAACGTTGCGGTGCATTATTGAGATCACGTTTCCCACTTTTCAAATTGCTTACGAAATTAACCTGCAGAAAATACGGTTTGTGTATCTCTGCTTGATAAAATGAATTATCTTGATTGAAAATTTCCTTAGCAAAAGTTGAGTTCAAGGATACTAAAGCGAATAAAACAGATTTCAAGGCCGGGACTGCAGAACTGCGAAAGTTTTTCTGTTAGATAATTTCTCTGTTGGAACGCAATTAAAATGCAGATGGAAATTCAGAAATATTGCGGTACTAAAGCTTGAATGACAAAAATGAATAGAAAAATGATATTCACAACGCCGTGTACTTAGTATTCACACTTTGCCTGCTCTGAAATGAAATAGAAATTATTTTTATCTCATGGTAGCAAATTACACGACTACTGGATCTCAAAAAGAAGACTTCTGAGAAGCCTTCGACAGTATTTGCTTAGGTAGTTTCTTATAGGCTGCGTCTCGGAAACAGAAGATGAAATGCTGTTCAATTATTCTTTTCAAATACGTAAAAAAGAGTGAAAGGAAAACGTAATGTTGAACATTTCATTAAGGGACACGAGCTGCTAACTCCGCAGTTTATGCCTCCAATCAATTTCTCTGACATCTTAGTTTACAGCTGCAGTCTCGAGTGTTTCGCTTTGCTTCATCTACTCTACAGTAGATGCAAAAGCGCCGAGATATTTTTTAAACTAGTCTAAAAGTAATGCCTGTCAGAAGCCAGGCATTCTTCCTAACAACTACAAACATATGCTTCTAGATTTCTAATTTGATCTCTTCACTTGACGTAGATTCTTTATTAATTGAACAAACTACAAACACTAAGCGATGAATTTTCATTTATAGTTTTCTATCGTAACCGTTGTTACGACAGAAACACAGTGAACATCAGATGAGCTGTTGAACATGAGATGAATGTAATGAACATGAGATGAGCTGTTCACTTGCTATCGAACGTTTCGTTGATATTTTCACAGCAATTTAGAAATAAAAATAGTTACTATTGCACAAGCAAAGGTGCTCTTTCACACTGTGCAGAAAACTCCACTTAGATATTAAAGCGAATTTGTTTCTTGATGTTTTAGAGCTTATGACCCACCTTGCTTGCAGACATGTGTTTACCATGACATGTAAGTTCTTTTGAATAGGCGCCAAAAGTCAGAAGTAAAAAAATTTTATCGGCTCTGCACTCTTGCATCTGCCGCAACAAATCAAGCAGCAACTTTCGCATGTACACAAATACTTTAATTTTTTTCTCAACAAAGTTCGAGAAAGATAAAAAGAAAAAGAAGCGGTATTCCACAGAGCCGCAGAGAGAAGGAGCTAAAAGTTAGCTTCAAAGATGCGTGTAGCTGCAATATAAGAGTACGTTAATAGAGCACATTTAAAATTCGGTAAATAATGCGAAAAGGGATATTGATTGTAATACAAAATTCTCAGCCATGTCACAGGAGGCTTACTGGCGTTTGAAACCAGTGACGTCTGCTACGACCACTGCAAACTGAGGATCAAAGCTTAAAAAACTGCTTAAAAGCTGTGAAAATTTCGACTGCAAGGCTCAAAAATGTTGAAGAATTTGGTGAATGACTCCAGTATTTCAGATTTTTCAATCGGGGAATCAATACATTTTGTGGACATCAAAACTGATGGCAAATGACGAAAGAGATAAGAGAACTACGTATAGATCTGTGGATACAACATGTGCTGAGAGGAGATACTCATGTACTCATTTGAGACTCAGTGTACTCATTTGAGACTCAATGTACTCATTTGAGACTCAATGTACTCATTTGAGACTCAATGTACTCATTTGAGACTCAATGTACTCATTTGAGGCTCAATGTTCTCATTTGAGAAGAGATGGCCCATCAGGGCGGTTTAAATAATATTTTAAATATTAGCAATATTTTTTCAAAAATATTCACGACAAAATTTTGCGTAAATGTTTGAAGATCATTTTTTCCCCATTACAATTATCTTTCTACAGAAATATACCTTCTCAGTCGTGCAAATTTCTCGTTAAGTAAATTACCACACGGGCCAGAAGCTAAAAGCTGTTATCCCTCAGAATACAAAATCCTTTTGAAATAATAATAACCATGCGAGTAAATTCATTTAAATAATTCGTTAACTACTGGATAACTAACTGCCTTTACCTTCTTCAAAAGGTGGAAGACACGAGTTACCATATCTTATTTCGAGCGGTGCTCACGTGTTCTAAGACTCCATGTCTCCGTCGCACCAGGGAGCCCGCCACAACAGAACAGTACATCTTTACGTGAAGCTAATTTCTTCAACCACATTTCTTGCCCAGATGACCTCACCCCAAGCTGCTGTTCAAATCCCACCCAGACTTGGAGTGTCCTAATGTCCTTGACCGAAGAACTCAAAAAAACGCTCAAGCAGAAACATTTTCACGCCGCGTAGTCAGCCCAGAGAGCAAAAATGTCATGTGCGACATTCGCATTTCTCCGTAATGACTAATTGGGTTGTGGCGCGCTCCAGCCTCGTTAATTGAGGTCCCTGCAAGCGTCTACGCAGAACAACTCCAATTTATGCACGGAACCCTCAAAGCTTTTGAATTTTGCGACCTGAGATGCAGCAATAAAGCAGTACTCTCTCAAAAGTCAAGAGACTTTCACAGGTTGAAATTCAGATGCAGAATGTAGATCTGGGCCAGCGACATAGCAGGCAAGATTGCGGTCTGTGTCGATGGTGAAGTTTCCTTGAAGAACCAAGTGGTTTTTTTACGCCTTGGTGTCCTTTTTGCCGTTTGTTGCTTTTCCAGCAATTACAGAGATGGACTTACGCGTCACAGAATTGACACTTCTAAAGATATGAGAGGAATTTTAAAGGCTCTGTTCAAAAGTTAGGCGTTCCTAGCTAAGTAAGTTTTTATATAAGGACTTGGTAGTTATATTTTTGCGGCAAATGAGATTTGGTAGCAATTTCCGGGGAAAATTACTCGAGGGCTAGTAATTTTTCTGAGGAGATGCTTTCTATAGGCAGTTAATTTTTGAGGCCAGATTGCTGCTTGGGAGTTAATTTCTTTCAAAATGCCGGTAACTAGTAGTTCATTTCCCTTTCAAAAATTTTTGCAAAACATTTCTTTAAATGATGAAATGTAAAATTTTACCTAATAAGAAAATGTAGTGTAACAAATTCGCCTAAGGCTGCAAATCCTTGGAGAGTACTTCGTAAATTTCCAGCAAAAACGCCCACAAAAACTTCAGAAAATAAAAAGCCTTTCAATACTTGGTACGAATTCAAACAACTCATAATCATATCGAAAGATAAGCCAATTCTCTCGAATACACTAGTCATGATAACATTTATTTGCAAGATTCATTCTGAAACAAATCAGTTCTTGCAGGTTCTTCGAGGACAAGTCTGTCTCCATTAGATGAATCACAACCTACAGAAAATTTTTCCACAGGCGCTGATGTGCCAGTGCAGAAACAGGCACTGCGCTGAAATGTTTCTCTTATTTAGAATAAATAAAAATTATGTATTTCATCATGCCAGTTTTTACCCATAAAATACCTAAAGAATTTTTCTCAATGAGTTGCAATGGGATAGGCGTAATAAACTAAGACAGTACGAAAACTACGATTCTGTTTCTACAAAAATGGTTTCGAGGTTTTCTCGTTTATAAGTTTTTTTTTTAAATAGAGATGTGCATGAATCGGTGACTTATTTTCAATATTGCTCAGCCTGTTCGAGGAATCGAATTCTGTACTCATGTTGATCACTAAGCTGGCTTACTAAGATAATTTATGATGATATAAAGAAATACAGTCCTTATATCAGTTGCAATATGACGAAATGCGACAGAATATCTGAAAATCAACGACAGAATATATCACAAGACGCTGCGCATTCTGCTCAAGAAATAGAATACAGCGCTCGGCATTAAGCAGAATGTCAAGAAAGTCCCTAGAGATACAGTCTACCACCGCCTGCTCCTCTTGCTCAGAGAAGGAGAGGCCTTGTGCGGCGCTATAGAAGGTACTTTTAACTATGGGACAAAATATCAGTAAAAAGTAAACTGTTCATTCTTTCAATTCTCAAGCGAACTTCACTTAATTATGTGTTCATGTGTTACTCCTTTATGTCCCAGCTTACCTATTTTGTATTTTTGTAATTCCACTAAACTTATCCTATTTAAACATGCTTGAACTTTAATTTTGAGTTCATTTCAAATGATTCTATTGAGTATTTTTGCGAATTTGCACTTGCCCCTTGACCCCAAGAATTTCTTTCACTTTGCCAAGGCTCGCGTCATTAAAATTAATTAGCGTAATTGCGTGACCTTATTTAGGCTAATTCCAATTCTATGTCATCAACGCGATTCGATTTGTGTATGATCCGTTTAGATTCAATGTGCAGTACATCGCGTTTGGTTTTAACTTGGTCGAAAAATTTAATTTGTTGAGTTCCTATCATAAAATGTAGCAAGGATACGCGACAATGCCTCTACGTAAACATAATGCCCCTTTCGACATTTGAATACATTCACTCTGCATTTGTTCAGTCGGATCTACGTTTTACCCTACGCTTCCTTCGAATTACGGTAGCAATATCACATGCTTTAGGATAAGAATTAGGGAATATTATTATAAGCGCAGAAATTTGGAGCGGCGTGTAAAGGAGCACTAACGTGCCTGTCTACATGGCCTGGAGAATGTCACCTTGAGAGAGAGCGAGGCGGAACCTCTGTGATTACCAGCAGTTCGCGCCAACCATTTACACTTCAGGCATGCTTGCTAGGTCTCAATTTTCGAGCATTTAGCGCAGCAATTCATTATATGCTTGGGCTCAAGTAAAGGCTTGAGGAGTTTGCTAGGCGGAAAATAAGACTTTGACTAACTTGATGGTAGAAATACCAGCGACTTCTGTCGAGTAATATATCTTACAGAATTTTTTTAGCGCTTCTAAACTTGCGTTAATCCTTAGTCAGATCCAAATGAGACAGTAATAACACGAAGTGGAAGCAAAATTTCAAGACAAAGACATGCGTACCCGACTCGCTGCGCCGATGTAGCAGTACCAGACGCATGTCACTATCGCACTATCATACCAGCCGGAAGTACCCTGCAGGTACTTGTCACTAACGCACCAGTGCAGAAGTACACGTTACAAAAGTAGCAAATGATCAGAAACAATTTCAAATGCGCTAAAGAAGTGGCAAATATCCAGAATACACGTGCTACAGAAATGACGAGAAAGATTTTTACTCGTGTAAAACAAATAGCAGATGACTAGAAAGAATTTTACACGCACTAAAGAAATCGCAAATGATCAGAACAAGAAATGATTTCTCACTTTTGAGCTGCAAGTCTCGGTGTCTTCAAGAACGTTGCAGTTCTCAGTTGAAGACAGGTTCTGTTCGTCGAGGCGACGCTAAGTCGGAACGATTTGCGAAATATCAGAGACGTTCGGCACGCACTGTACAGCTACAGACGCGATGACTAGTGTATAAACAGCTAAATATGAACGATAGATAATATAGAAATGTGAAATACAATTATCCCTTCAAATAGGATTCTTCCCACAGCTACAGCGAATGAACGTCTCTGTATGACGCTGATGCTGTTGAAAATTTTTTTTCCTTAAAAAAAATAGTCGTACTACCGTTCAATATTCTAAGTGATAATGTGTCCAACAGAATCTGTGTTACTCTTGTGGAAACTTCTCCATATATACAGGGTGGTTCATAAGTAACGCACCCTTTTAAAAAATTAATAATAAATGAACTATGAAAGGGATAGTGATAGGGTTAATTGCAAACGATAGAGGACCTCTTAAAGTTTATTTACATGTCGTATCCTGTCTACAGATAGCCAGTGTATATTGCGGTAATAAATAAGGGTGCCTTACTTATGCGACACCCTGTACAAACATCATCACGCTTATTGTGTGCTCTACGTTACGGCAATAAGGATTTGAGATCGAGGGAACTGAGGAAACATTCTGGCTGGAAGTAATTCTTTTATCTTATGGAACTGTTACACTCTCCATTGGAACCCTACCTGTTGAATATGTTACCTTTTCTGTCGAAACTGTTACTTCATCTGCTGGAAGTCCTGTTCTATCCTCTGAAACTGTTGTCCTTCCCTCTGAAACAGTTCTCTTATTCTCTGATATGGTTGCTTTACCCTCTCTGAAACACTTGCTCCATCCATTGAACTGTTACCCTATCTTCTGAAAGTGTCGCACTTTCGTTTGAAACTACTCCCATATCTTCTAAAACGGTTTCCCTATCCTTTGGAACTGTTGCTATTCTCTGAAATTGTCGCCACCATCTACTGAAACGGCTGCTCTATCCTCTGAAACTGTTGACTTTTCCTCTAAAACCTTTACTCTTTCGTACAAAGCTGTCACCCTTTTCTCAAAAACTTCACTATTCGCACTGTGCGCCACAAAATTTTACAAAGACAGTCTCTATCGATATTACACTTGCACAAAACAGGACTTTCTGAGTGGAAAGAAACCATACGCGAACCCTAAAATATGAACAGCGTTGTTGTATTCTGCGTTCAATTAATCGTGATTTTCTTCACAAAATCTTCGAAAATCATTACACACTTGCGGAATCCAACTGACTTTCCGCTTTTAATAATATATATTTCGGTGCCAGCGATTATTACGATAAACGTGTCACGTGCTCGAAAAGTTTGACGAAAATTTACGACTCCCGTTGCTTTTTGTGACTGCCAGCATTGCATCTCCATATAAAAATACATTTGTCAGAAAATTTCGCATGAAGCAGTCGTGAAATTTGCTAAACAGAAGCTACGGAAACGAAAGAGAGAAAGAAGAAATATTGAAAACGAAGAAGAGGAAAGAAGGAAGAGAGAGAGAAGGAAGAGGATGCCTCACAATATGTGCTCGAGAAGCTTACCATGGAAATGCATGCAAACTACCTTGCATCAATTATACGACGTGCTGCAGCCTGCTGAATATTTCAGAAACTTCAGGGACGCAGCAGCGTGTTAATAGGCTCGCTGAAAGCCGGCCAGATGCTCTAGCTGCACGCTGACTATCATCAGAGGCTCGATTTTAGGGAGACACATCAAACGTAGCTTCCACACACGCAGTGCTTAGAACTGCCTACACGAGTGTGTCTCCTAGATTTTAGGGAGGCACATCAAACGTAGCTTCCACACACGCCGTGCTTAGAACTGCCCACACGAGTGTGTCTCCTAGATTTTAGGGAGGCACATCAAACGTAGCTTCCCTACACGCCGAGCTTATAACTGCCTACACGAGTGCGTCTCCTAGATTTTAGGGAGGCGCAATAAACGTAGCTTCCATACACGCCGTGCATAGAACTGCCTACACGAGTGCGTCTCCTAGATTTTAGGGAGGCGCATCACACGTAGCTTCCATACACGCCGAGCTTATAACTGCCTACACGAGTGTGTCGCCTAGATTTTAGGGAGGCACATCAAACGTAGCTTCCCTACACGCCGAGCTTATAACTGCCTACACGAGTGTGTCTCCTAGATTTTAGGGAGGCACATCAAACGTAGCTTCTATACACGCCGGGCTTAGAACTGCCTACACGAGTGTGTCTCCTAGATTTTAGGGAGGCACATCAAACGTAGCTTCCATACACGCCGGGCTTAGAACTGCCAACACGAATGTGTTCCCTAGATTTTAGGGAGGCACATCAAACGTAGCTTCCCTACACGCCGAGCTTATAACTGCCTACACGAGTGTGTCTCCTAGATTTTAGGGAGGCACATCAAACGTAGCTTCTATACACGCCGAGCTTAGAACTGCCAACACGAATGTGTCTCCTAGATTTTAGGGAGGCACATTAAACGTAGCTTCCACACACGCCGAGCTTAGAACTGCCAACACGAGTGTGTCTCCTAGATTTTAGGGAGGCACATCAAACGTAGCTTCCATACACGCCGGGCTTAGAACTGCCAACACGAGTGTGTTCCCTAGATTTTAGGGAGGCACATCAAACGTAGCTTCCATACAGGCCGAGCTTAGAACTGCCTACACGAGTGTCTTCCCTAGATTTTAGGGAGGCACATTAGGCTCAGAAACTGATCGATGAACGACTAAATACTAATACAGTGTGAAGAAAACTTGCTTTCCTCTTTTTAGGATTTATATTTTCCAAAAATTCAATGTAAATTTTGTGAATGGGTTAATCTTAAATGGATGAATGGAAGCTACAAGACTTCTAAAAAAATTTTTGAACCTTTCTAAGGAAAAAAATTTGTGGAAGCGGACAACTCAGCTACTCAAACTCCAAACGCTTCAATTTGCGGCACAAATATATCAAAGTAATAAGTTGACTTGTTTCTGATGTTGATTGATTCATTTAGCTTTCCGCACCACAGGGAGACGATAATAAACTGGATTAAAATGTTTTCATCTAAATAGGACCTTAAATAAGTCACTTATAGTGTTGGAATATATGTAACGCGTCATTCTCCTTATTTTACCTCATAAAAAAGGTTCATGTCTGCATGAATTCATTCGACGCAACTTATTTACTGTACTATAGTAAAAGCATGGCTTATTCCAATGAATGTTATTCAAATGAACTTTGCTGAATTTTAAAGTTCTACCTACTCTACTCCGTGTCATTCAGTCGAACTAAGTTCAAGGAGTTAGACACTGGAAAAAAACGCATGACTTAAATTGTATTACTTAAAGGTAATAAAACTTCATTGCAATGTTTTTCTGTAATTATCAAAGAAGGTCATGTTTCAATAATGTTTTGAAAAAGTGTTTGTATATTGTTCTCTAATTATTGCTGGAAACTTAGGTGCATTAACAAAATTGAAAGCCCATTATTAAAAATTATAATTATCCGCTGAGAAACATTTAAAAACTTTAAATGAAACCTTTCATTCCTCTGTTAGTACATAGTGTAAACCACGGAGTGTCATAAATAGTTAGCTCTCTAGTTTATCTTAAGCAACGTACAACCGCAATTAGTGAAAGTTTTGGACCGACACGCCACTCAATTCTCATATTGCACGAATAAAAATTCTTAAAGTTTCTCAATTGAATTCATACCGTGTGGAAAAAATGTCAAGATTTATGAAGTGCACATGAATGACATGTCGCTTATTCAGAGTCTCAAGATATGGTACTCGTTTGTATCTAGCCCGTCACGTCTCTTTGTATTGCTTCACACACCGCCTTATTTTCATTCGTTCAAGAAGGTATTTTGCCTTAATTACCCTCGTGTGGCACTCCCCATTTCCACACGTTCACACAGGCATGCGCTTCGTAAAATGGTCCATCGTTTCATGCGGTGCGCGTGTCCGCGACTGGTTCAAAACAGCACCGGAAAAATGCGCAATAAAGTAGAAGTTTTGACAAAGTTTGGCGCATTTTCTAGCTAGGCGAGCGCCGGTGCTTTCTTCAAGCTCGTTACAACACTTTTATGCATGAATTTAGTAATGAGCTTCAGAAATTCACGTCATTTTAATTCTGTATGAGACTCTTTCTAGTAGTAATTTTTATCTTAAAAAAGGAGACTACTTTCAACTTGCATATTTCGAGTAACAATTGATTAGTTGAGGAACAGCAATGTTTAATTACTTGTTTCAATTCATGAGGGTTTTATTATGAGCTCATTCGAGACGGCTAAAGCCAGCAAAGACCGTAGTTACAAATGTTACGAAACCAAAATTTAACTACATGTTAATTTCAATTGAGAATTGAAATCTTTGACGTGATGAATGAATTAGGGCTCCTACTAAGCATCAGTGTTACAAGACAGATACACAACATTACAGCAGTATTAATTCGTGCTAATTCAAAACCTCTTTGAATGATCAGCTGCCGACGGAAATTACCAAAATTTCTGCAAACTCGTGAGATTGAAAGATAACTTCAGTAAGACAAGTGTTATATGCATGTACTATACACATTTGAAATTTGACTTTATGAACGGCCTATCTCGTTACTGCATAGAGAACACTTTCATCACTTCAGCTCAGAAGATAGCCGTTGTTATATGGTGTGAGTAAAATACTGTGGTATGTTAGCAATACGTTTTAGTATTTCAGAAAAACGCTTGGGTTTGCTTTAAAACGCTGCGGTGTCTCGTTAAAACAACGTGACTCATCAGTAAAAACTATGACGTATTAGTGAATCGCTTCGACACGTTGGTAAAACACATTGGAAAATGGTAGAATGCAAGGCCACTTTAGTAACACTCCATGGCGTACTTTTTGAAAGCCGTGCGCATACCAACAAAACGCCGTAGCATAAAATAAAAATGCTGAATCTTTTAGTAAAATGCCGTAAAACGAAAGTGGATCACTACATCACACCAAGAAAATGCCATAATGTGCTTGTTTCAGAATATTTTCATGTACTTTAGAGATTGGTATTAGGAACTTCAGTTACTTTATACACGAAAAGAATGAGCAATCGTTTCTTCATGCGCACGCAGCGTCACGCGTGATTATTCGTACGCATTACGTGCTCATCATTGCACAAAAATGTGTGCGCCGTGGCCGTGTGTGTTCAGAAGTTTAAAAAGGATGAGAGAACGCCGTACCCATACAAGTATGTGCATCGTTAAAAATGTACTGAGTGCACCACCATATACACCAAATGAAAATTACAAGCAGTATGGAGCATTTTGAAAAATAAAAAAAATGTGCGACTTCTATTCTCCAACTAAATTCATCATTGCTGGTGAGCAATCTTTCCTGCCATTCTCCTCGCGATCATCATTTCCCAAATGAGTTCTCTACACCAGTAATCTTTCTTACATAATAAAAGTGCAGTTACTCTAGGTGTAAAACTGCAGCAGAGCGGGCATGCAAACGCCCAACTTGGAAATGAGGGGGCAGAAGCACTGATTACCTTCGTCGCCTCTGTCATCACACTCCTGATATGCAACGAAGCGGCACCAAGGCCAAGGCCAGACTTATCGTTGTCGACAATCTGCATTCCATTTGATTGCTCTATCTGCCGATCATGATTATTCAATGCAATCACAGAGTAAACAGATTTTTCAACGGTATTGGAGCCTTTGCTGCTATGCGTTACGGAATTTATATAGTGTGATAATTCGGAGAACATTGAGTGATGATTAGAAAACGTCTTATCAATCGTCCCAGAACGCATTTGTAGGAATCTACAGTTGCTGTTTGACATCGGCAGCATCAAGATATATGATGTAATTGACCATGAAAATGAGAAGCAAAAAGGCAAGAAAATGAAGACTTGAAATTTTGACATTTTCCCTTCTTTTAGTACGTGATAAGCACTACGGTAGCAGTGATTTTCGCCATCAGAAAATAAATTGATGTAATAGGTAATTTTGAAAATCCCCAAAATCTATTAATAGAATGACAAGCATTTTTTTGCCTACCTCACAGTATACATAATAAAATGATTTGTCATATCTGAAAGACAAACCAAGAATTTGCTTCATTTCATCTCGTTGGTACACAAAATTGAAATGCTCCTGCTGTACATTAGAACCTCAAGTGAAGCAGAGCCTGCTCCCCAAAGCGGCTTCAACAACATCGATTTGAGTGATCAAGTCTTCATTAAGACACCGAAATGGCAGCCACTGGGATAGCAACCGCTGGAATGACGTCTTCTGAAATGGCAACTGCTGAAATGACATGCATTGAAAGGGCAACGGCTGGAATGAAATCCACTGAAATTGCAACCATTGAAATAGCTGGAATGACAACCTGTGAAATTGCAACCACTGAAAAGGCAACAGCTGGGAAGATATCCCCTGAAATTTCGACAACAGAAACAGGTATTAAAGGTAGAATCTAAAGTGCTGTTGAAGCTTCCTAATTATGTACATATGTAAAGCCTAAGAAAACTCTTTTATTAAATCAATTTTATTGGCATAGACGGTATTTTGCTCGAGTTTTTCATCATGTCTAATGTTGTCCTTGTCAGTAACATTACTATTTTAATTATTATGATAACTCTTCCCTTTCAAAACTTTTAAACAATCTTTAAGGTAAAATTTTTTTCTTTGGCTTGCCAACTTATGCCTCGCATCATAGATCATCCTCGCCTTCAACCGGATTTATAAAATTGTTGATACAAAGTTGAAGCAAGGCAGGTAAAAACAGATTAGTTAATGTCCTGTTAGGTTGAGTTAAATTACACTGGATCAGATCAGTTTGAGTTTGAACAAATTGTAAAAAGTTTCATCATCATTACTCAAATAGGATGAAAGGTAAAGTTAATGTTAAGGGTTATTATAATTTAACGCCCCAGTCAAGGTTTTGAACTAAATTTAGGCAGTCTAGGGTTAGGCTACGTTGTTCAACGGCCTCAATCTCGATTAGTGATGGTATGATTAAAAAGCTTTGAAAACGATTATATGAATGAAACTGACATACCAAAATGAAAGGGATGTCTTTTATTATTATTGTACGATAACTTTGCTCTTCTACTTGAGGTATCCACTATGCCAAAACTTCCTGCCTCAAGACTACCACCCGCTGTATGGGTGTTTGGGCGCCGCGCTGAGGATGACCAGAAGCTCAATGCGCAAATTTGTGTACCAAAGGAGGCTGTCCGGGCTGGTGGCTGATAGCGCAATGTGGGATTTTTCATGTTCTTTAAAATTAAAAGAGATATATAAGAAAAGTTCGTTTTACATCATTTCAAATAAAATTTGTGAATTTGGACCGGTAATCTTGAAGTGTCGAAAAATGTTATTATTATCTATGACTGTTGTTGTATATGTGTTATTATATTACTAATATTGCATTGCTATTACTACTGAAACTTGGAAGTAGCTGGGAAAGATATTGAAGACTACATAAAGTTCAAAACAAATTTCCTAAAAAAAATATTTGATACCTTAGATAATAAAACTACAGAGACTGCCTGAAACAAGTTACGTTAAAAATTAGGAATACGAACTGGAAACAATAAGACATTTAAAGCTGTACAGTGAGACAAGGTTCTATCATAAATGCCTTGAATAATTGCCTCGAAATTCGGTAACTTGGCGTTCAAAGAGCATGAATGAATGTGAATTCAGTACAGGTAAAAAATACTGATATTGTTTCGAAATTTTGAATGCCTACCTCTAAACCTCTGGCTCGTTATTTTACTGAATTGACCATCGTCAGCCACTTCTTGATTCCACTTGCCAAACTGACGCAAACTATTACACTGCATAAATTATTTACAAACGTTAAGCATGCAGTTATTTCGTTCCGTGAAAGCTGTGTGCTAAAAGCTAAAGCCCGGTTTCTTTATGTATAGCAGATTTAGGCTATGAGAACTTGGTTTTCAATGATAAGGAAACTAAATCTCAACATTTCCCTATGCACAGCTATTCAACAGCGACGTCCAACTATTCACTGCCAAATTTAACTGTTTTTGAACCAAATCCTCTGCAGCAGAATTTAACTGTTGTTCAGTGAAATCAAACTACGAGTATTGTAAAGCCAAATATAATTGTTCGGCTGCGAAACCTAACAGTTCTGCACTGGAATCAACTTGTTCTGCTGTCAGTTGTCCTTATCGTCTTTTTCTGGCAGAGGGCAAGGCTGGAGATGAAGTATCTGTGCAGAATACTTTCCGCCTCTACAAGTCCCGCTACTATGTGCTCGTCTTGTATTCCTTTATTTTATTCTATCAGGTGAGTTGGTAGCTAAATGAAATATATGGAAGAAACAGGTTTTTGATGATACATACATGTATCGGTAGTGTCATTTGGTTATATTCAAAAACACTAATGATTTAGCCACAAAAATTTAATTTAAAATTGGATCATTTTCAATTCCTGATTTCATTTTGACCCAAGATGTAGAATGAGAAAGCGGAAATTAGGAGCGATGTGACCCAAATTTCTAAGCACAAGATCACTCACTTAAAAATTAACTGGAAAATTGGAGAATTTATAGAGTGGGAAGTGTCCTCACAATGAATGTCCTCCGCGTGCTGCAGAACGCCATATGGAACACGTGGGGCCCCATCAGCGCGACGGCCCTGGCCGTGTTCCCCAGCTGGACCGAGGCCACCATCGCCACCCTTGCCAACTGGGGATTCATCACTTACGTATTGTTCGTGTTCCCCACCTCGTGGGCAATAGACAGGTGAAAATTGGCCTACTTTAACGGTTACTAGTTTTTGCAAAATGAAAATTAAAACGCTTTTATAATATTTGAGTTTTTCAGAGTTAAGTTCGAACAAACACTTTTATTAATTTTTTTTCTGAATTTACTAACTTATTCGTTCGAACAAACATTCCATCCCGTTTTCTTCCGAATTTTTTTAAATCAAGGAACATAGTAACGGTTATTTTCGTAGAAAGTGCGATTTCCAATTTCCATGTTTTTCATCATGGACCATACACAATTTCTCTCTTTCGCACTCATTTTCGGTTGTTCATTTCGCCGTGCAGGTGGGGACTGCGCGCCGTGACGCTGTGCTACACGGGCGCCACGGCGCTGACACACGTACTGCGCTGCGTCACCATCCAGGAAACGCTCTTCACCGTGTCAGTTACTTATGTTTCTTTCTCATATTTTCTTTTATTATAAATAATTAATGAAGCTTCGATAACTTTTTATAAATGTATGGCTGGCCATATATAATTATTGTCACTAGGATAACTTACAACCTATCTGTGAAAATGATTTGTTGTAAAACTATTTGGCAGGTTGTATGAAATTGAAGACCCTAGTGTAACTTATAACCTGTGTTATATTGATTCGTTATAAAATATTGCTGCGTCGTAAGTCTTCCCATTTGTTACTATCGGGTTCATACGGTTGTTTTTACCATATAACACTGAGAAATAAACAAAAAAGAGAGCTCGTTTGTACGTATGTTACTGGAAAGATCAGAAGTAACTCTCCCCTGAGAGAAGAAATGCTTTGGATTGTGAGCTTTATGAGGTACACATAACTTTAAGAAAAGAAAGAAATTTCAAACGGATGCTGGCTGTCTGATATTTGCCCGAACTCAGGAGCCTGGGGTACGTCAAGGTTATTTGATACATGCAGGACTTAAAAATAGACTCTGAATATTTGTTTTGGCTTCTTAGAAGTCGCACGAACACAAAGGTACGATATGATGCATATAGCCTTGCTTATGCAACATAGCTGTCACAGCTATGTTGTTCAATTTCAGTATCCTCAAACACACAGTAAGTGAGTATCCTTAAAAATCAGTGCCTGAAAAAATCACTACCCTTCAAATTTACAACTTTCAAAAGTCAGTCTCCCCAAAAATCAGTATCCTTCAAAGACAATTTCCTCAAAAATCAGTAGCCTCAAAAGTTAATATCCAAATAATCAGTATCCTCACAAATACACATTCTCGAAAAATCAGTATCCTCAAAAGTCAATATCGTCAAAACTTAGTAGCCTCAAAAGTCGATATCCTCAAATATCAGTATCCTCAAAAGCCGATATCCTCAAATATCAGTATCCTCAAAAGTGAGTAGCTAAAACATGCAAGGTGCTAAACTAGGCACGTAGGTGGTAGGCGAGTCGATCCCTGCCAGTGCTCGGAGCTGTTAGGTAAGGAGGCAAGGATAGTAAACTCAGAAAGTTCATTTTCTCAGCCAGACCAGGCCCCCTGCTTTTGTGCTCGTGAGGACTGCATCAAAACACGTACCTTGCCAGGGGTGTGCGAAGATGTTTTGACGATCTGTGCCGTAATATTTCTTCTACTAAACTTGTTCTAGCAATGACCTTCAATTTATCATTCAAACCATGGCCATCGATTCAATGAATCATTCCAGAGACATCGCGATTTATTTCTCTGGGTAATTACAAAGAAATAAAAAGTTACCTCTTGATTCTTTATCGAGCAACCATATCACGTAGTCACAAAAATTTTTCTCAGCCATGAACGATATTTTTAGATTTAATGATTAATTTGAAAAAAACAATTTCTCCTTCATACAGAGACTCAGTTATGTTCCTTTACCCCAAAGAATCCACACATCATTACGACAACGTTTCACTCAATGTTTTTCAAAATCAGAAGTACAATGCAAAACAATGAAATATTTCGCACGGAGAAGAAAATAATAGTGAAGAGCCAGGGTTTTTGAGCCTCGGTCATGACGCCGCTGAAATGCTGCAAACTTCAATACAAGTGAATATCGACATCAATTACAACACGTACACAACTTCATTATTTTTGTGCTGTACAGATTCGCGCACATCTGTGCAATCATGAATGGCATCGAGGCAACGATTTTACTGGCGGGGACATCGCTGCCTGCTTTGTGGTTCCCTGCTGCCCAGCGAGTCACTGCCACAGGTGGGGTGAGGGCAGCACAGGTGGGGTGAGGGCAGCACAGGTGGGGTGAGGGCAGCACAGGTGGGGTGAGAGCAGCACAGGTGGGGTGAGGGCAGCCTCATTTGGGGTGAGGGCAGCACAGGTGGGGTGAGGGCAGCACAGGTGGGGTGAGGGCAGCACAGGTGGGGTGAGGGCAGCCACAGGTGGGGTGAGGGCAGCACAGGTGGGGAGAGGGGGTTATAAAGTCACTTTCTCTCTTTCTTCGTCGTGCATCCTGAAATAGACCGAATCCTTCACATGCGCACTCGCGAATTGTATTTTAGATTGCACCTGTTCTTATGGTAGCCATTAATGACCATAGCCGTATTTTTGTGATCATAAACGTCATAAACCACCATAACTGCCTTTCAGCGATCAAACCCGTCATGAACGATCACAACCGTCTTTTGCAATCATAATCCTTTTTTTTACAATGATAACCCTCGTTTTCCGATCCTAACCGTCTTGCTGTGATCAAAACCGTCATAAACGATCATAACCGTCTTTTTTTGCGATCACAACGGTCTCTTTGCCACAGCGTTCTCGCAGGTACTCTGCCCCATGGGCTCGGGCGGCAGCTTCATGGAGCCCCTCCTCGTACACGCCCCTGGCAACGACACCACCGTCGAGGAGATGACGCGCGATGTCAGGACTCTCATGATCATTGGTGAGAGGTTCACGCTGGTGTTGTGCTCTTACCGAGTGCAAACTAACGATAAAAGTGTTGTAGTTGTGAATTATTCAGCAACTCTTCGTCATGTTGTTATTACAGATGAAATTATTGTGCTGAGTGGAAACTAACGATATAAATGTGGTAGTTGTACAATTGTTAGAAAATCTTCGTTATGTTGTTATTTAAGATGAAATGAATAGCTGGAACTTCGATGGAAAGTGGGTCTGGCTTCTTACAGTAATTCTTTGCTACAAGGGTTGTCGCGTGAGTTACAATATTTTGAGAAATCAGATTTTGAACTTTTTTTCTCAACGTGTGGTGACAAAAACGTGTCACTTCTGGTTGCACATTGAATTAACATAGTTACTGCGTTAACGAATCGAAAAAACTTTGTTATTTTTGACATGAAGACAATCTCTAGGCAGCTTGTTCCTAACTGGTGAATATGCCACATAGCCTCTATTGTTGCCTCATGCCTTAACGAAGGCAATTTTGCTTTTCCATGATTATAAGGAATATTATTTCTTTTTATTGCCAGTGCGCTTGATATTTATATTATTTTTAAGATTATTTTCGGTAAAAGGAATGATCTAAAATACTACACTAGTCGTTTGCTACCTAATGCTATTACTAAAAATAATAATTAATTTTATGTATATTATATTATTACTATAAGTAATAACATTAGGTAGCAAACGACTAGCGTAGTATTTTAGATCATTCCTTTTACCAAAAATAATTTTAAAAATAATATAAATATCAAGCGCATTAGCAATATAAAGAAATAATATCATAGTATCATTTGTGAAAACACTTTTATTGAATTTTAAAAATTTGGTTCTTTGATTCAATTACTTGTTTTCAATACGCAATGTGTGAACACTGAAACCAGCTTTAAACACTTTAAACCGCAACATGAGCCACGGGTGGCCACGGAGGGGATTTCAAAATGCTGCTTAGCAGCCAGTAGTCACAAAGTTAATTTTCATAAATTCTTAATTAACGCTGAATGAAAACATGATTCAGTTAATATTTGCCAGTTTTAAAATTGCTTAGTACAATTGACATTAAATTTAAGTTAAAAATTGAACTTCAGTTTAACCAATTGTGGTCAAAGTGTTAAACTGACAAAGGAACGATGTCTTCACTTCAGTTTGTACATTCTGACCCAGAAATGTGCATCGCGGTGGCCCTCTTCCTCATGGTGGTGGTGTACTTCCCCTCAGCCCCTCCCTCCCCACCGAGCCCTTCCTCCACAGTCCCCAGGCTCAAATTTGGGGAAGGGTACCGAGAAATTGTGAAGTGAGGATTGCATAGGTTTTTCCATTTAAATTGTGTGTCAGCATCTGAGAAATTCTTCCCAAACTATTCTATATGTTTGAGTTTTTTAGTTCTGTATTTTGAAAAAGTTCTGCATATCAAGGTTTTTAGTAGAAGTTGATTTTTGTTTAACTAAGTACATGGGAAAATCCTTTAAAGTGAGAATAACAACCGGTAAAGAAAAACCTTTCGTATCTACAAGCTAAGAAGACTCAAATTGAGGTCTGCCGTTGGTTTATACACATTGATCAACTTTCAGAAGATACTGCCGGAGTATCGTACAATTGCATTGATGGTGATCTAAGTGAAATTTGTGAGAATTAGAACGTGTAGCTAAAATTTGGAAAAACTTTTGGCTCAGGGGCGTGGAACTCGCTGACAGGACTGCCGGGGAAGTTCATGTACTAACACAGTTTAGGTCAAAAATATCAGTCATCCTGCAGAACATGTAATTATCTACCACACATTGTAAAGTGCTGTTCTTGCTACGTCTTGAGGATGTGTTACATAAATGCACTCCATGCTACGTCATGAGAATGTGTTACATAAATGCACTCCATGCTACGTCATGAGAATGTGTTACATAAATGCACTCCATGCTACGTCATGAGAATGTGTTATATAAATGCACTCCATGCTACGTCATGAGAATGTGTTATATAAATGCACTCCATGCTACGTCATGAGAATGTGTTACATAAATGCACTCCATGCTACGTCATGAGAATGTGTTATATAAATGCACTCCATGCTACGTCATGAGAATGTGTTATTTAAATGCTGTTCATACAACGATTACACTCGGAGTTATTAAGGAACAAACTTAACGAATAAGAAAACTGGAGCTTGTCTGTATTTTTTTCAGGAATCTGCGGTTTTGGCAACTGCTGGTTCCGTTTGCTGGGATCATGGGAGTGTCGATGGCCTGGTTGGGGGTGATCACTTTCTCGCTGCAGGAGCTTGGCATCGATCAGGTGCCAACACAAAGTTTGGCCTTGCAATTTTTGTCCTAAATAGCATCAGCATATACAGTACATGTTATCTGCAGCGAATATGAATGTAGTAAACTTTATTATCTTTATATGCTTTACTGCAGTAAACGGAAAATTAGTATCGACCAGGTGCCAATTAACGCGCAAATGTTTGCGCTGCAATTTTTCCATAAATATTATCGAAATGATCATGATGTTATCTGTTTATCATCTGATTTTTTTTAATACGTAATGACGGTTACAGGACGAGGCAGTTTGGATCGGCATCTACAACAGCATCTGCACGGGCGTTGTCTGCCTCCTGACCTCGAGAATCGTGGACTTGGTGTACGGCCATCTGAAGGCCGCCCTGCTGTTCCTCATGACCCTCAGCTCCCTCTGCTACATCTGGTTCATGCTGCTCACTCTGGAAGTCTGGCCTGTCACCGATGGTAATGATGATGTTTGGGAAAATGTGACACAAAGCAGTGTTTTATCGCATTTTGGCTTCACTTGGGATTCCTATATTCCTTCGCTTCATGCTGGGGAAAAAGTGTCTGGACTAAGTTAGTTCGTAATTTATTTGCAGTAGGATAGAATTTTGAAACAAAAACATTAATTAACTAAGTGCCTTGAAACTAAATTGAAGTTCATTTCTCACTGTGCTAGCATTTCAGTACCCTCTGAAGTCTTCTTCTGAAACTTTCTACAGACACACGCAGCTTCTCTTGCGGTTCAATGACTGCTTGGCGTTTCCACGTTTCCATAATACAACAGAAGATTTTAATTACAAATTATACCTGAAACGTTGATGGAAGACGTTAGAAATTAGTTGATTAAGATATTTTCTCGAAAAGTGTCAGTACTTTTACTACAAATTGAAAAAGAGTTCACTGACTTTTTCCCCACCCTGTATACCACACAGCCCAGGTATATCCCTCACCCATACCACACAGCCCAAGTATAACCCTCACCCACACCACACAGCCCAGGTGGATCCCTCACCCACACCACACAGCCCAAGTATAACCCTCACCCACACCACACAGCCCAGGTGTATGCAGCCGTGCTGGGCGGGCAGTCGCTGGCGTTCTCCTGCAATCCGCTGTTCCTGGAGCTGGCGGTGGAAGCGACCTACCCCAGCCACGAGAGCGGCGTGGGTACCTTAATGACCCTCTCCAGTAACTTCGTCGGCGCCCTGTTCCTCTTCCTCTTCTACATTCCTGGAATATGTGCGTAACAATGTCATTCCACCTAGCTGTTCGGTCTTTTGATACTCATTCTATTTATTATGTACTGTAGGTCGCTTTTGCAACTTATTTGCGCTGTTCATTCATTCTGTGTTTTATCCAGTCATGTAATTTATTTCATGCAAAGCACATTTATCAGATTTATTCTTGCAGAGCCAACTCAGGTAACCCATCATGTGACCTATTCAAGCAGTGTTTTGTGGTAACACTTTTGTGTATTCATGAAGTACATTCATGAAGCCCACTCATCTTAATTTTTACCACGAATTCAGGAATGATTCTTCAGTTATTTTTATTGATGCTGTGGGCGCACGGATTGTGACTTTTATTATTACATTTTAGGCAATCGCTATTGAAAGATTAATTGAAAAATTGCGAATTTTTTATTTCAAACAAAAATCATTCGTGTTTTGATGGCATTTTAATGTTTTTAAAGAAGTCTCATTTCTTCGAAGTTCAGCGTTGATATTTTAAAGCTGTGACTTGAGGGTTGAATCATAACGAATCATTTCGAGGCTGCAACTAATTTTAAACAACGTCTTAATTAGATAATACAATTGTTGATCTCTATCAATCTCACTTTCGGTAATATTTGAGAGCAAGACGATCAACGAATTTTATTCGCAATAATGAACTTCGGTGCGTTTTTTGAAAGTATTTGTTCACTTGAAATTCATCAGAATAACAAACAAGTTTCAGTGTAGTCACTATCTACTTTTATGTATTTTGTTATGGATTCGGTAATAAATATATTTTTAAATTTTTCAAATGTTATTAAAAGAATTTAATAATACATTCACTACAAATGAAGCTGGTGCTGTTCATGAGTCTATTGTAAGTAATGAAAATAGTCAAATTTATTTTGCCCTAAAATCGCTTTGCAAGTCATATATGGTTGTAGGTTAATAATTTGATAGTTTTCGTTCTGCTCACCTTAAATGTGTTCCAATACCTCTGTTTTAATAACTAAAACAAAAGTAAATAAATTTATATTTGGGCAAAAAATATTGTATTAAGATAGTAAAAATATCTTAAGCATGCAGTTACTTTTGGGACCGAATACTTAATTTTTTGGTTCATCAAAACATAAATAACTTGTACTGAAGGGAAAAATTCCTCATCTAAACGAAAAATTTCGGGGAAGCACGTGGTTAATTATGGGATCAAATACAACATTGTTTCACTTTATAGCGTAATTATTTCACTTTTTCTTGTATTTCAGCCGACAACGGGTACGACTGGGTGACCTACGTCATCGTCGTCTGCAACGTTGCTTCTCTCCTGCCGCTTGTTTTCTTCAAGGAAGAATACAAGCGATCGAGGCTCGACAGATCATCACTCATGGCCTCCTCTTGAAGCTTAAAATAATTTAGTTAAATCATGTTCGTTGATTTAGTTTCAGGATTTAAATCACATTACTGAAGAATTAAAATTAAACCCCCCTACTCTTATTCCTGGTGGCCGAAAAGCTAGAGGCTCGTGGATTTGCTTACATCCACAGCTGGAAGTATAATTCTTCTTGCTTGCTAAAATGATTTTCCAGTTGAGACCTGAGTATTAAAAGCAGATATATTCAGAGCTTTGGAATAAGCCGTTTTGAACAAGAAAACAAAGAGGCTTCTCTTTCTGCACATGGAAAAACCGAGTCTTAAAAATGGGCATTCTTGGTGCTTCATTCCCACAGGTTCCTATCCTCGCTAACTACTCAGCGGATATCAACTTCTAATGCATCATTATGTTGAAAAACTCTCATACCTAGCGGCAAGCCACTCACATCAATTTGCATTCATTACTCTGCGACTCCATCACATCGATTCTCAATGCAGCCTCCATCGGAGCTAAAACTTGAGAGGCCTCGACTCTCGGCTGGTCTGACGGCACCGGCCGAACAATGTCAATTTTTTGCTACTCGCGTCCAGAGGCGCACAGAATTCTTTTTCACCGAACCGGGCTCGAAAATTCCATTGAGAATCTAGTCTCGAGGCTGTTGATCTCCAGCCATTGCGAAGGTCAGCAGTTGGATTGACGCAGTGCATAATTTGGGCGAATGAATTGTTCATCATCAGAATTCGTTCTGTGGAGCTTAAAAAACTGTGAAAGAAAAAAGGCTCCATGAGCACGACTCACCAAATAGTGACCGTAAACAATAAAATGAGTTAACATAAGAATTATGTTCTAAATTATTTGTAAAAAATTATGTATAGCATTTAAGGATTTACTATTTTAATTTAACGAGTCAGTGTGACTCTGTTTTCGTATTATCATAAAAAGCATAAAATCAATGAACGTGTTTTCCATTACCTTTATTTCTGTAGTATTGTCACTTGCTTTTCAGCATCACTGTAAGTTTCATAATTTTACCAAGTTTTCAATAGAATTGTAAAATATTCTGCGGTTTCAAGGTATTTTCTATAGCATTAACGCATATTCTATGGGGTGCTACTGACTATCTGATTTGGTCATATATTCTATGGTATTGACATCCATCTAGAGGTGTAACGCATATTTTAGGGAGTTACTGTATATTCTACGTTATTCTATACTATAGCTGTCTACCAGATAATGTTTGACTACGTCGTGCATTCTATTAGTGTGTCGTTCATTCTTTGTTCTCTCGAGAAAAAAAACTCCTATTTTTTTTGAGCTCCAATTATTTACTGTGCTCCTCAACTGGTGTTCGAATCTGTGATAGAAGTTAAAGTTGTATTCAAGCACTGAACAGGCAACAACGTACGTTCAGAGTTGGCGTAGACTTCTTTCTCAGCTTCTCCTCAATGAAAGGGAGGAAAGCAAGACGTCTCGGAATGGTTAAAATGACCCATTCCATTTGGTCGACCTTAGAGACAACCTGTGAAGGAAGGAACGGAATTCGCTGGTGTTTTATGCCGCATTGCAATCGGGTCAACCAAAAATGCAAACAATCCGGTACATACGGCAATTGAAAGATAAAAGAGAAAAAAAGCAGTTTATTTCCGATAAAGTTGATGTCACAGTTGAATCATCAAATTTGTTTTTAAAGTATTTTCACAAAAAGGTCCTTGATTTACAAACAAACGTGAGTGTCATACCTGTAGCAGCCTTTGTCAATGTTTGCACAAAAGATGGAGAGAATCAAGTGAAAATGTATTCCTATAGTCTAGTTATTCGGAGTTTAACAATACTAATAAATAAATGCCATAACAGAAAATATGAAGCCCCAGACATATTGATGTATAACGATTTTGCCGGTCTACGCTTGCATTGACAGGTAAGCTTTAGCTTCTGCGGTATCGGGAATAATGTTTAACGTTCAATGGGTGGAAGTAAATATTTTTGGTGTCAAAACTAAGCGGTCGACATAGCAGAAATTTGAAAATATGTTTGAGTGAATAGGTTTGAGAATAGTACGAAGTAACTATCTCAAAGAACAGGTTTTAAACCACACGATAAACTAATGATGTTCCCTATCTTTATACTTCGCAATAACGTTATAAGAAAGTGAAGTATGAAGTAACGTGACAAGTTGATAGTTGATAAAAATAAGGTATTAACAACGAGAATAAAAGTCGCTGGTTCTGCAATATTTCACTAACTGCTGTGCGTGTGTACGTATATCATACATACTAGCATGCAAGAAATCACATCGCATACGCAGACCCCCCAACTTTTGGGTGAAAAATTAACCAATGTAGAGTAATGAGTGAAAGTATTTCTTAACTATTTGCTCAGTAGGCACTGCATCGTTCCATTATTGTTGAGATGTAAAATGACGGGCTATTTTGGTATTGAATTCTTCCATTGATATGAGGATTTTTATCATCAAGAAGTTTGTTCCACAGCAAGGCCCCTGATATTGACAGAGCTTACTGTCCAATTAACATAGACATCATTTCTCCGAAGGCTAAACTGCTATTTGAATAAAATTCTAACTGATAAGAGCTACCACTGAATGTCTTGCGTTGTTGAACGTAATCGCTCTACATCAAGGATGGATCTACTGCGAACCGTCAATGATTGCTCATCTGCTGTTTCTCAATGAGTTATTTGGAGAGAACTTGATATAATGAAAATAAGAATCAGAGTAGCCCTTAAGCGGCTGATGTTAATTCCTGCCTTTAAGACTACCACTCGTTTAAACTGGGCTAAAGCACACGCACATTGGCGTCTATTTGAGTTAAGAAATATCATGTGACCAGATGATTCACGATTTATCTCCGTAGCAGTAATGCTCGCCGTCATGTTAATGGGTGACTTGATGAAGCCTTTAACGAAACGTGCGTGAAAAGTGCGAAATACGGAGGAAAAGGGTCTGTCACGTTCTGAGGCTGTTTCAACTATTTATACAAAAGTAGGTTCTTCATTGAAATCTCCATCAAACTGGACCAGCATGCTACGTTGAGCTGCTAGATTTGTCATTTCCAAATGTCTGAATGAAAAAGGCATGTTGCGTTCCTTATTTTTTTAGGATGAAAACTGCTGGGTACATTGGGTTAGAACTGTTATCAATTGACACGATAGTCATTCAAGATACGTCAACCGTTTTGATAGACCAGCTAAGTCCCCAAAGATGAACACGATAAAAAATTTCGGGGATTATCTGGAACGACAAGTTAGATATCGAGGAGATCGTCCACGTACTGTAATCATACAACGAGATCAGTTGATGAAAGGGGGATTAAAATCAACTAGATGTACATTAGGACACTTGAAGACTCAATGTTGTGTAGAACTCCGCCATTCTTTCTCGTCGAGCTGCTCCACCATGTAAGTAGCAGGGAACTAATTTTTTATCCTGCAAACTCTTGATTTAGTTTCTATAGTAGCGTTAAATTTTCGATAAAATTCTTTAAAACATTCTGTAACATTTCATGATAATTTAATGTATTAATTTTTAATCAACATCAGCTGAGGGCACAATAACAATGATTCGTTACTATGCTGCACCAAAATACGATTAGGTACAAATTTCCACTATAGCTTCTTTCTATTCTTGATGTGGACACAGCCGAGTAGATGTTCTAGCCCTGCCAGTGACGCTCCACATCCTGTATATACACCTCCTTTCACTTCTTCGAGCTAAATTAAACACCAAGGGGCCGTTACATGCTCACATTCTCTCCTCGTACAGATGGCGCTCATCCAAACATCGCCGCGAGCGAAGGTTGTAAAAATTCGTCACGAAGAGGGCGCGTGCAATGAGCAGTTCCACCCTCAATCGATCCATTTTAGGGCATTGTGAGGCGCTGTAAAAGCCAATTCCGGTCTGACGTCCCGGACGACGCTGGAATAAAGCGTAACTCGCATTCGTGTGTCCCTGCTGCCACACGCGCGTCACGCTCCTGCTGGTCTAATTCACTCTATGCAATGTTCACTTGTCGTAATTTCAATTCACATGGCAAGTAGAGGTGCTATGGCTTGTGCACTAAGTAAAGGTCAACTTTCAAAACGTCAACCCTCACAACTCATAATTTTTGAGATCGATTCGTTTTTAAAGCTAACGTAGCCTGTCTTCACACTTGCTCAAGTCGAATCACGTACACCAGTGCTGCAAAAAATTTCGCTTAATGCAATGTATTTAAAACTTTTTAAATCATTACGATTTTTGTATTCATGATCACCCATATCGGGTTTGCCCCACGCTACCACATTACCTGATACTTTTCGAGCTGAGTGCATTACTTCTTGTGGTTTGAACCATGACGAGCAAAACACCTCAATTACCAATGTCAATTACCTTAACCTGGACTGTAAATTTCAAAATGCAATTGCTTATCACATGTTGGAGATATATAAGTGAAGAATTATTGAAATAAAATTACACTAAATTTTATACGGAAAGAAGACACCAGATTCACTTGCCTCTCATCAGAGAAATGACGTACATGAAATCATATGACATAGGTGACAAAGCTATAAATAAAATAGATAACGCGCGTGCTAGCCATTATAACAATATTCTACTCTGAGGAAAGCATTGATAGGAGACCACATGTTGCAGAAGTCAAGTGCTCTCACGTTATGTGAGCAGCAAATTAATAGCCTTTGACGAACGTATTATCGTACCATAAGAGCTTGGCTAACCTCTGAAAGTCACGAGCGACTGCAACGTTTTTTACAAAATGTGTCTCAAAATTGACCCTCCGTCAAGTATTTTAGAATCGAAATGGCTTTAATCAATATTAAGCAAGTTTGTTGAAGATATTTAAGGAGTTTCAATGTACGCTCATAGAGTTCTGATATACACTTAATGAACTCCAACGCAGGTTATGAACTTACAGCATGAATTTATTAAGTACTAACAAAAAATGAGTTCAGCAAAATTTTGCGACACTAGCTGTGATGTAACTGGCACCTGTAGCACATTACAGTAGTTGGGCTACAATAATTTTTTCTACTCAAAAATTGAGCAAACACGTTTGGCCTCGCTCAAAGTGATGTAAAAAACATGCGTAAAAAACAGTCTGGATGTAAACACGCGATTAAATACAAGTCAGTAAACAAGACAATCTAATCTGGACTGAGTGAAGGAGTCTGATTAGAGAGATAAATGAACGAGGGCAATTCTACAGAGAAAGTCACAAGTTCTGTGGTGATTGTCACAAGGTGTCCTTCGATTGTTTCAAGTTCTGCAGAAAATGACACAGCTTCTGAAGTGATTTTCACAAGTTTTACAGAGATAGTCGCAAGTTTAACAGCGGCTGTCGAAGCGCTTTCGAGAACTTAGCCGCATGTTTTCAACCACGAATTTTTGTCTCTCTTGTTACTGAATGCTGAAATCACCTAGCTATTTTGAGTGTTAATCAGAAGAAAATGGAATAATAGCTCCATAAACATACGAGTTCTGGGAAGAATTTTATGATAATAATCCTGCACGGTGTATTGAAAATTAATCGCAGAATAGTGCAAACCAAATCCCTATATTGCCTTAAAACTCACGTCCTGAAGTCAATAAAACCCTCCGCTCTTACATAACCTGAGATTGTTATGCGTTTTTATAAGATAATTGAGAAAATTATTTTTCTCACCCCAAGTTCCACAGGTTTATTCAGCCGTTAACACACATTGCTCCATTTTGAAAAAACAAGCCAATGAGTTTCACAATTAGAAAAATTTTGTTCTCTTTCCTAAGGGCCTTTGTTCGAGGTTTGCACGGTCCAATCGTATAAATTTGAATTTTTTTACACAGTTGTACCCAATATTCGCCTACGCCAGCCAAGGGACAACATCAACAAACATGGAACAAAAAAGTGAGATTTTGTTTTTAAGAGCTTTGTCATGTTGAAAACGTGGTGACTAGGTTCTATCTAAACTGAAACAATGAATTCATTGTTTCAGCAAATTCATAAACAGCAAAAAAGGGGTATTGAACGTGAGCATTGTTTTCTACGAACGAAACAAATTTTTAAAATTTAATGTTTTATTCTGCCTACCACCTCAGCAATAAGCCTTTTATTTTCGTTTATTACATACTTAATCTTGAATATTTCATTCACTTGAAATTTTTATAGTTAAAAAATACTTAGGCGATGAAAGGTGCTCGCTTTAGGATGCGTAACAGACAACTAGTTTTTGAATCTAAAATAAAATATATTAATTTTGCCGGATTTGACTTTACGAAAGCTTGAAATTTCGTCAAGTCAAATCCGGCAAATGTAATCTGCTCCCAAACAATAGCAAGCTACAGAGTAAACACGCAGTGGTTTAGTAACATAACTGTTCTCAACTTAAAAATAGTGACACTGGAGATGCAGCGCGGTAGGCTATCGCTGATGCGCGTTAATAAATGCTAACAGATTATAATAATGGTTTTGCACCCCTGCGCAGGTAAGGAATATTCCAACGCAGCCTTCGTGATCGACGGAACGGACTCGAATCAAGCTGCGGAAAAGTCGGACCATCCGACGTCAAGTTCGAACAACTTTAGAACCAATTCGATACACTCAACAACCAGCTCCACCCACTCAACAATTAAATCAAACCACTCTAGGAGTGTATCGACTCACTCAACTTCAAATTCGACCCACTCAGCGACAAAGTCAGCCCACTCAGCAACTAGCAAGACCTGCTCTGCAGCAAAGCCAGGCCGCTCGTCAGGCAGCTCTTCCAGCCTCTCGCCATCAACTGCTAAACATGCAACAGAAGCAGCAGATGAACAGTCAGATGAAGGCACGTATCGCCTTTACAAGTCTCGGTTCTACGTGCTTTCGTTGTACGCTCTTATCCTCTTCTACCAGGTGGGTGAAGGCAACAGATGCGCACAGCCTAAAGTGATACTTAATAAAATAGGAGCAAAAACTTGCTCGAATAAAACCAATTATTCTTGCTTCACGTCGTGGTTTCTCTTATTACGTGATATTAAAATCAGAACACATTTATTTGAGAAATAAATCACTCCATGTTAATGTTGATGATTTTGGCAACAGTTTTAATTTACGTGTTTACCTCCGTATCTGTTCTGAAAATTAAAAAAATATTAAGAATGAAATAATATTTTTTTAAAGCATACGGAGAGTCATTTAAACGGCTATGGCCTAATAAAAACAGTTAAAACATATCAGTGGGGAAATTAAGCTTTTAACTCATTCGCAATTTGAGAACTCCTCAGAAGGATGAAGAGGGGATATGCGATGAACATCACCTGAGTTTACCATTTTTAGCAGGTGTACTAAGGTAGAAATGCTTCGACTGGACGAGCCAAATTCTCAGTTCCACTTTCGTTTTTTAATAAGCTGTAAATAAAAGGCTTCTGTGATTTGCCTAAGGTATTGACTTTCAGAATCATCATACAAGAAATGAAAATCCAACGATGTGGCTCTTAACAAAACTAAGAGCTATATTTGCATGTTTTTCAATTAATCTTCTCTCATAGTTTTAATATAATACATCAGATCAGTTATGAATACACACTAAGAGCTATATTTGCATGTTTTTCAATTAATCTTCTCTCATAGTTTTAATATAATACATCAGATCAGTTATGAATACACGGCACTCCCATACTACTATTTGATATCAATGATTCAAAAAATTATTTGATCATTTTCTTAGCTATGAGGGTTTACCTGAAAATGCCCTATACTTAAGTAGCAGTACTGCAAACTATATTTATATTTGTCAATAAAAAAGCTTCCTTATCGGTAAAAAAAAGTAGGAAGGAGTATTTTATCACTTAGATAAATGTCTACTTCTTCCAATTTATTCAAAATCCCGAAATTGGCATGGAAACTACAGTGCCAAAGGCATGGGAAAAATTAAAAGTATAACTTGTTTTCGTAAGTTCATGGTCCTTTCACCTCTCAAGACCATCATCAACGCTCTACTAATCAACTTCTGAATCACTTTGTTTACGGCGCATATTTTTGTTATATTTGTGGGAGGATAAAATTCATACGGATTTTAAACGAAAGTAATACCTCCAATTCGGCAGGGTATAACTGGACTATTTATGTCAATTCTATGAAGTAGCAAATTGAGAACCATTTAAGATAACTAGTATTTACTGCCTCAGTGCGCCATATGGAACACTTGGGGCCCCATCAGCGCGACGGCCCTGGCCGTGTTCCCCAGCTGGACTGAGGCCACCATCGCCACCTTCGCCAACTGGGGCCCCATCATGTTCGTGCTCTTCGACTTCCCCACGTCTTGGGCCATTGACAGGTAAAGTGATTGTTCCCCTGACTCGAACATTGACCTGAGCAGCGAACCCGTACATTTTTTTTGGCTTGAGCAGCATATGAAACATTCGTACGCGGCAAAAAGAACGCTAACTGAAAGTTTACTTGAATAAATGTAATCAGTGCTGTAGTCTTAAAGATATTTTGAGTTTTATTAGCGAAAGTGTCCGGGAAATTCATTGAATTTTTTTATAATATTTTTCAAGCTCGCCCACCAAAAATCAAGGATGAATTAAATCCTTCACTCAAAAATACTCGTTTTTCCATCTGAATTTTTTGCACTTTCAGGGTTGCAAATAATATTATTTCATTTTTATACGACTCATTGAATAAGTTTTCCGGGCAGTTTTAAGCCGATGAATAATCTTAATTTAGTCCTATCGTAAAACAGTTTTACACGTTCACTGCGTATTGGGAAATACCACTAGGTAAATTGCTCATTTGCGAACCATCATCAATGAACAGCATTTCAATTATTTCACTACCTTTATTAACATGAGATTATGGCTTACAAGTTAAAATGCTATCGTGAAATTACATTTTTTTCGTTTTTTCGAAAAGTTAAAAATGGAATCAAACAGTAAAGACGGCTTTTCAATTGCGCTACTTCCAACCTAAACAAACCAACCGTATTAACTGCGCCAACTTAGGCAACGTGACACACTTGTTTCCTATGCGCAGGTGGGGACTGCGCAGAGTGACGCTGTGCTTCACAGGCTGCACGGCGCTGGCACACATGCTGCGCTGCGTCACCATCCAGGAAACGCTCTTCACCGTGTCAGTTTTTACGAAGTATTTTGAATTTAACTTGTGGCATCAGTGTACACACAGAACAGTGTGCACTGTCGATGCACCTGCATACAGAACAGTGTGTCCAATTAATGCACCGGCATGCAGAGCTGTGTGCATTATCACTGCACATGCACACAAGTATTTTTTCTTTCTGTGAGCTAGCATTCAGACAAAATGATGACATGTAGAGCTAGTGAGAATTTTTACAACTTGTAAGCTTTATCCACAAGTAACTATTGCACTGCGTCTGCGACTCAATCTCTGCGACTCAATCAGCTGGCATCGTTTGCTGAAATCGCGCGATTTTTACGGGGATTTTTGTATTTCTTTTTCATTTCCGGATTTAATCATTCATGCTGCTGAGCATAATATGTGTAAACGTTCCGAAGTCCAGCTTCATCATCCGTTCAAAAATAGAATCATTATATCTCTAAAATAAAAGATGAAACTACAGTGATAAGCAGACATAATTAAAAATCACTAAAACAATAAAAAAAATTTGTCGCACTTCAAAGTAGAACTGAACAGGAATTAAAGAGGTTTCTCTCTATTAGCTATGTTCAAACGATGTGAACTGAATAAACAGTTTAAGTTAGGTTTTCGCTTAAAATTAAGTAATGCTCTAAAATTCTGACGTCATTGGGGGTCGCAGGAGAGTTTAAAATTTTGAAATTGGTGGCAGATGTAGGCACATTGCATTTTTCAGCATGACTGAGCACTGAAGAAGGAGATGGAAGTGCTAGTTGAATTTTAGTACGGAGAATTCTACCCTGATACTCTATCACTTTGATATAAAAGTTTCATGATGTCATGCCAACATACGACGATGTGCACTGAACACAACTGAAAGAGTAATCCACAGAGGCTCGCATATCAATGGGAAGCGTGTGCTTTCATAGGAGAAAAGCAACTTAACATTGTTAACAAGAGTGTCACGCAACTGAAAATTACGAAAATATTTTGCACTCAGTTATATTTGTTCGCGTGAAAATTTTTTCGGACAGCGCTCCGAAATACAGAAAAGAGCAATATAAATGGCCTTTGCTGTTTCTTCAATAGCCTGTGACGCGTATTGCATTGAGAGAAATTTCATAATTTGCGAATTAATGACGCCCAACTTTAACCCATTAGCTGCAAAATATGTGCTTAAAAATCATATTCCATATGAATAATCTTTAAGATAGAACATAATTTGTAAACCCGGTTGATCCAAGTTTGAAAGCATCAATTTTGAAACTTATTAAGCAAAAAAGGAAACTGAAGCCTAATTCTGTAAAAGTGGGCTTACGATGCAAAGACATCTGACACTGATTTTCGACTCTCGTTTCGAGGCAGTCTAAAAAGACCAAAGTACTGTTTATTTCACTTTCTCAGATGTTTCACTTCCCGTTGAGTTTACCGTGGACGGGGAAAAGAACAACACTTGGGCCTTTCTAGACAGCCTCTTAATAGGAGACGAAAATCAGCTTCAGATGTTAGTCAGAGAACAGAATGCTATTCCTCTACGATGTACTTGTTCGTCCACACGTGCACAGAATACGTGGTGTAACTCTGCTCCTCTTCGACAAGATATCAAGAAATAGAAGGAATCTGACATAAAGCAACGAAAATGGTTCCAGAACTCGGTAACCTCAGTTGTTTCCCTGTAATATAGATCGAAGATGGCGTAGTTAAGTTACCAGACTTACAGAGATCTTCGAAGACTCAAAGATGTTGACTCAGAAGTTTTTTTCGACGCCGAGGACAACCAAATAACCAAAATGTAATAAAGATGATAAAGAAAGATAGCTCAGGCTCTAAATTTATTTCTAAATCATATTGTGAGAATCTGGAAACAGCGCTGCAAAATATTGTCTAATCTGGCTCACTGAGTTTGTTGCTAAAACGTCTTCACTAAAACTGTGTTAGGAATTTCCTCGTGTTCTCAGATGGGACAATTGACTAAAATTTCAGAGACTCGAAGAAAAAATTACCATGCATGATATTGTCATGAGGTTTAATCAAAAACCGTGTTTATTTTTTGCGAAATACTCACCCTGTTATGTATTACTATCTCAATTGAAAGTAGCGTTAACATGGCGAGGAGAAAAATATTGCAGTTGGTGAGAAAAACTTCAAATAGTTAAATAAACCTTTACAAAACAGCTTCATATTACACTAATGTGTTAAAAGGAAGTGGACTAACGCTAACGTGTGAAAATCGATGCTTGTAAAACGTGACCTTTTTTCTGTTTAACTCTAATGAGATGCCTTTGCGGGACAAAAGTCTAGCATTGCGGGACTTGAGTAAGAGCCCAAAAATGGGTCACTCGGCTCGTTTTCTGTTGCCATATTTTACTCAAATTTGATTGAACCTTTAAAAGTTGATGTGGTGAGCAGGTTTGCGAACATATGTGGCATTGTGAACGGCATCGAGGCGACTATAACGCTCGCATCGCCGGCACTAGCAGCTATGTGGTTCCCTGCTGCCCAACGCATCACTGCCACAGGTGGGGAGTGAGCAGCCTAAAATGAGGTGAAAGAAACCTCAAGCAAGGATTAGGCAATCAAAAATTTTATGTGAAGTAGAATTTTATCTGAAGGTTTTCGTGTGACACATTCACGTGCTGTAACTAATGCCAGTTTTCTACGTGCAGTACCAGTTTGTTACAGTGAACAAATGAACTAAATCGTTTTCTACGTCAGCGTTTCCACAGGTGCTGAATGTGATGGGCAACGGCGCCAGTTTCATGCAGCCCCTGATCGTGCGAGCCCCTGGCAACGATACCACCGTGGAGGAGATGACGCATGACATCAGGACCCTCATGGTTATAGGTGAGGGCAGAGTGTGTCGCCGTATCTTGAATGTGAAATATGAAACTATTCTATTTGTTGGCCCTTGAGCGGGAGAAACTGCAAGTTGATGAGCGAATTGTTGTAAATGATGAGGATTGGAAAGCGCTTGGGTAAAGTCTTCGTGAATGATTCAATGAAATTCAAAAATTTTCACATTGAGCAGTTGTTTGTGTGTGCGGTAATCTACGATCTTCCGAGGTGACGTAGTTGAAGATTTTATTCTAGAATGAATTATCTTCTGCATGACTCTTTACAAAAATTTTCAAGAACTTTCAAATTTTTCGTTTCTTCTGCGGCAGAAATTTCTGTGTCACAGTTCACTAGCGAACACAGTAAAAACCTTACGAAAAGGCACGTTCTACAGACCCCAAATCAATCGTAAGCCTGATTGCTTGTTTCTGTTAAATCTGATAAATATGTTCGAGATGCCTGTGTGGTAATGAAGGATTTACGCTGCAGCAAATGAAGGATTTAATGAAGGATTTATGTAAAGATGAATAATGCAGGTACACTTCGAGATTTGTTTCATAAATTGAATTTCTACTGTTGAATGAACCATCAGAAATGTGCATCGCGGTGGGCCTGTTCCTGCTGGTGGTGGTGTACTTCCCCTCAGCCCCGCCCTCCCCACCGAGCCCTTCCTCCACCGTCCCCAGGCTCAAATTTGGGGAAGGGTACCGAGAAATTGCAAAGTGAGGATTGCTGAAATTTTCAATCAGCCTGCCAAATAATATATGGAAAATTCTTCGCACCATTTCAAAGCGAGTCTAAGTCACTGCTGTACAAATTAATTTGGACCTTTCTGCTTATTTCCTGCGAGTTTGTGATTTGTTAGAAAAATTTCCAATGTTAATTTTGAAGTATTTTGGCTTGAGAATAGATTTGGGTTCCCGGTTATATAGAATTTCATGCAAAAATACAATGAAACTTTTTAAAATTGAGTTATTTATGTCCTTGAAATCTTCTGGCTGTCGCAATGACTTCCGATCTCAGTTAATCGAGAACTTTTTAACTTCGAACCAATTGATTTTAATTGGGATGACTAAGTTCACATCGATTTCAAGTAAATTTCACTTTAGCCTTCATTTAAATTATCTGTGAATCGCATACGTTTATTTAAACACAGATACCTCTTTTTGCAGTTTAGTCTTGAGGTCGGTTTAGATAGAGCTGAAGACTGTTTCGCTGTTATTTAGAGTTGTTTTTTTGTACCGTTCTCGTGTAATCATTTAACCGAAATTTTCCTGGCCATCAAATAGACTCGATGTCTCTTTCAGGAACCCGAAATTTTGGCTGCTACTGGTGGCGTACTCGGTCTTCACGGGCGTCTCCATGGCGTGGCTCGGTGTCATCACTTTCTCGCTCCAGGAGCTCGGGATCGATCAGGTCAAATTCTAATCATTCTTCTATTGCAAGATACCAAATATTGTCAACCATTGGGATTTCAATTTGAAGTACGGAGAATCTGATATAATATAAAAAATGTCTGAAGAGCATGAATAAATTAAATCCTAAATTTTTCCCTGTATGACGTGAAGAATTTTGTTATAATCACAAGCCTTGAATAATGTTTTGAGTTTCCGTGATCAAAACGACTAAAAATGAAGCGGAAATGAATCTTTAACCTGTATTCTTAAAAAATGTAAATGTTGAAGACTTTTACGAGAACTCAAACTCAAATGTTAAGAAAATGAAGTATAGTTAGAAGTAGAACCGTTTATCTATTAACTGTAAAAAGGCATAGTCTCAATTAAATGTTAAGAAAATGAAGTAGTAGTAGTAGTAGAACCGTTTATCTATTAATTGTAAAAAGGTACAGTCTCAATCTATATTGTAATGCTGCTTGTGCTTCGCCCGTCTGTCCGTCAGCGCATTCGCACGTCCGTAGGCATGGTAGAGGAAGCAATTCCTCCCCCCGTGTTTGCCAGCAGTTCTATGCTTCAAGCGGTATCATAGTTACGGTAAACGCAATAGGTAACCGTCGTTGTTAGATCAACTGCCGGCAGGTAAATTGGAAATTCATGGTCAGGTTGATCAATCCTAACTTCAAAATTTCTCGGTCTCCTTCCTCGAATTCATTGAAGTTTACACTTATTTGTAGTAATTAGATGGCCGAAAGTGCGTTGCTATAACTACTGAAGCTCACACCAAATGATTTGAACATCCTTCTTGTAATTGGATGGACGCAATTTTCAGAGAGATTTTTCTTGCCATGACGATAGACAAAAGTCAGAGCAAAATATTTGGCAAAGTTGACTCATATCTCGCACAGCCTGTGTTTGGTCGTGGACGGTTTATACGTTGCCTTTACACGCGTTATTCAGCAGAAGGGCATAAAAATTCAAGTACATACCTCACATAGAAAAAGAAAAGTGACGTGGAAACACCCAAAAATTTTATTTACGAACAAATTTTGATATTAATTTGAGAAAGCGTAGAGTTTTCATCAGAGCATTTCTATTCAAACTATATTTTAGTGCATAAACTACTGTCAAGTGGTAATCTTGAACAAGCGACATCAATATCTGCAAAATGCGTAAAATAATATTGAAGTCCGAAATTGCACAATTTCGCGGGTAGCGCACTCTTAATATGAATAAAATCACAAACGCATTGTATAAAAACAGCTGCTCTGAATGCCAAGAGTAAATGTTTTTATACAATGCGCTTGTGATTATATTGATGGTATAGGTTAGGCTAGTTAGGCTTGTCTACTCGATACTATCGGGTCTAGAACCCGCTGTGTAGTTAGGTTAGCTATTGGTTAGGTTAGCCTACTGTTAGGTTAGCCATTAATAAGCTTTCAAAACTCACATCTTTCTCGCCTGTTATGTTTTTGACAGTTTTCAGTTGTAGTCTCTATCTCTTTTTTATCTTTTCTTCCTCTTCCCTCCCTAATTCGCTGTTTCTACGCGCAGGGTCTCCTGTGTTTGAATACACCTAGTGCATAGTTTCCTCTTTGTAGTTCATGTTAAATGATCTTTGCATTCGTTTTTTTGAGATCACTTTTGTTGTGACTAAAAAGTCTTGTGCAAACTAATATAATACTGATAATGCCTAGATGTCACGTTTCCCTCAGTGCATGCTGAATGGTCCTTTTTCTGTCTCTAGTGAAACTATCTTTACAATGAAAACTGAGCATGAAACCAACTTCTAAACATTTTACTTATGGCCCTCATGGAATGCCATGCCAAAAATCGTCTTGAAATATAGTGGATAATATTGATATTTTTCTCGTTTGCTCTAAGCGCAGTGCAGTTTTCGTTAAGAGTAATTCCCAATTCAAAGCTACCGCCCAATATGTATCTTGTTTAAAACTCTGTTCAAGGACCTGATTACACATTCTGCCCACGCACGAAAGTCGGATATCCTTAGACTTTGGCTGAAGATATCTCAGTCATTAAAATGAACACATACGAGACACAAAGCTTACATTACTGTGAATGACACTTCAGTTTTGCGGGATTTTATAGGACGAGGCAGTTTGGATCGGCATCTACAACAGCATCTGCACGGGCGTTGTCTGCATCCTGACCTCGAGAATTGTGGACTTTGTGTACGGCCACCTGAAGGCTGCCCTGCTGTTCCTCATGACCCTCAGCTCCCTCTGCTACATCTGGTTCATGATGCTCACTCTGGAAGTTTGGCCTGTCACTGATGGTAATGATATGAACAGAGTAAATTATGGTATGTAAGAAAATCGAACAACTTTAGCTCGTTTCTTCTCTGATAAGTTTGAGTCATGATCCTCCTACTTCAAGTCATCTTCAATTGAACCTCCACCCACTTCTGTACGCGAGCTCAAAGTTGATATTTTACACGTAGGTCCGTACCTTCAGCTAATTCTGGTCTTTAATAATTTTTATTTAGGCCTCCATTTAATATATCTGTTTCTGAAGGCTTCAGACATTTTATTTCGCGACGACTGGTTCAGATTTTTGAGAGAAGTAAATCTACAATTAAGGGGCTCTGCTGATGATTGTACAATAGCTGTAAAACAATTTCTTTATATTTTTCTTGGGGGGTAACCGATATCCAGAAATTCCTATGTGCGGTGGTCGCAGGTCTGAATCCAGTCTTTAGTGAACAGCTTACCGCGACGCATTCAAGAGCGACACAAATCAAAGATTTTTTACTCCTGATTTATAACATTTATGCATCGAAATTAACTTCTCTATAAACAAATTGCTAGCAGTAGATTAACGGAATATATTCTGTATATAGTGAGACAATGCGAGAACTTTAGGTACGACATCGACAAATTAACCATAATACGTATTGCGATGTTACTCAGCACTTATATTCTTAAAGATCAATCCCGGCTGATTTTTTTAACAAAGATTGTTGTTTGAAGTACTCAATGTGGCTCCAAATGATTGCACCTACCCGCAACGATTGTCTCTAGCAAAATGATGATTGATTGAACCCATCATTTGATGATTGACTGAACCCATCAACTGATAATTATTGATCATACGAGTCGAAAAGTTTGCTTCTAGCAAACTGCAAATTGCAGTTCGTTCATTGGAAGCTGACAAGGAGCAATTACTTCGTTGTCTAAATAAATTTGTCAAGTGTTGGCACCTGGGGCAACGTTTAACAATAATAAATGTTCGCAAGTGCACGAAAGTATCAATACTTATGTATACAACTGCACATCACCATGGTGAGGCCTTTTACACTTTCGTTGTATTTTCTTTTCGTGTCTAAGCGGAGATATTAGTTGCATATCAGGCAATAAGTGTTATCATTTCTATCTGAGAACAATTACTACCCAAGTATTGACTCTTTCAAGCTACATGATAATCACCAAAAAAATACATCGAAATAGATTTTTCTGCACGAAGAAGTCGTCAAATAATTTATCTAAGAAATCATGCAAAAATAGATATTTATAATGTACTTCATTTTATTAGAATTTGTTCATTGACGCTCCTCAATTCAGGATAACCAAAGTTACGGTCAGCTTCCTCTATGAAGTTCAATTTTGGAGATATTCCTATTAATTAGAGTACAAGACTTAGAGGTGAGAATTTTCTTTAATGTCCAGCATTAGAGACGCGTTAAGAGAGTTCCAATACAATCTATCAGCCAAGAAATAGTACAGTTTCAAACTGCCATTTATTTTAGAAATTTTGATAGTAATATATAGTGAAATTAGCAGTAAGTCTTCATCAGAGAGTTTACAAAGTCTTTCAAATTTTTTCATTTATTCGTGCATTTGTTTGTAATTCGTTCATTCATCAATTTATTGACAAAATAGCGAACATTCGTCCCACTATTTTCATATTTATAAACTTATTTATTCATAACGTCATTTTTTCTAGGTTGGAATCTTTAAACTTCACTGCAACAGTTGCTGCTTATACTCTGTTAAATAATGCACGCCCCCCAGCCCAGGTGTACGTAGCTGTGCTGGGCGGCCAGTCACTGAACTTCGCGTGCACGCCGCTGTTCTACGAGCTGGCGGTGGAGGCGACCTACCCCAGCCCCGAGAACGGCGTGGGCACCTTGCTGACACTCTCCAATAACTTCGTGGGGGCCATCTTCCTGTTCCTCTTCTACATCCCTGGAATTTGTAAGTTAGCTTTCCAGATTTCTAGATAAGTTCTTTTATATGCGGACGAATAAGTTTTGATAGGCTTGAGATGTGTTTGAATTTCCCGATAACTTGAGATCTCTTGCGATGCAATGAATTTGAACATCTATTTATCCAAGTTCCCGTGATGATTTTTTCTACTTCCTGTGTGGTTTCATTTTTAATAAGATCATCTAATCACTTTATTTTATTTGCTTGCTAGAATTGTTTCTCAAATTTGTTATCATAACAAGTAAACTATTTTGGTGAGAGCTGAGTAGTTTCGTCTTTAAGTTGCTGTCCTTTAGTAAAGGATCATATATTATTAGGCTCTTTGAGCCAGCTGCTGTATAGAAAATGCTTTAAACGCTTACGAAAACACATCACGTTTTGGTACCACTAATAAAAGTGGTAGATTCTGTTCAAAATCAAATTTATGAACTATTCGACGCTGACTTACTTAATCAATAGCTTTGGAAGCTTGAGGTCTGAATTTGATTTCTCATACATGCACTTTTTTTGTATGAAAATTCATGATTAGTTGAAAATAACATTTCCCTGGAAAAATTGTTGCATTCTTGCAACAAGTTAAGTGTGTGAAAATTATTTCCTATTCTTCCCCTTTCTGCAATTTTCATAGTATAAGTTTTGGCATCCTTGACAAACGATTTAAAGTAACGAAAATCCTTCATTGTATTGACCTGAGCAAGCAAAGTGGGTTGTTGTTGATTAGCAATTTAAAGCAAGTAGTTGTGTTTTTCAAACCCATTTCTTGAGAAGAAACTTACTCCTGCTCTTCCTCTTAGAAAATTACGCATACACTCCGCACTATGACCTAAAAAAATTAGATTTGTTTATTTACTGGTGTATTTGTTTTTTCTCATTAACAAATTTGGGTTTTCCATTATCCACCTACATTTTTTGCACTGTTCAACTGTTCAGCCGACGGCGGCGACGCATGGATGACGTACCTACTGGTGGCGAGCAACGTTGGCGCTATCTTTCCAGTTCTTTTCGTCAAGGAGGAATACAAGCGATCGAAACTGGACAGAGCGTCTCTCAACGACGCTCCTTAGTCTCCAGTTGGAAGTTTTTGGGATGCAACGCAGCGTGCCGTCTTCTCGTGGACTCAACTTTGTATTTAATTGTGATGTGGGGTTTGAAATCCCGCACATTTGTGCTTCGAAAACGATCATGATTTAAACCTATTGTCACTAACTCATTATTCAGCACTAAACAAGTACGATATGAGAAGCACATCACAAGGACCTCTAATTTCACAACGCAAAAGTTTCCGAAGAGAATGACGTGATCAAATGCATTTTTCAAGTCTAAAAAATGACATATTGTTTTATTTTAGATGATGAGTAAATAGTTAGTTACAAATTAGTTCGTCATATTTTTTCCTGTGCAAAATATTAATTGACTGTCAGATTTGAGCGAAAACTTATCGAGAAAACAATTGATCGCTGACACAAAATTCTTTCAAATACCAAACTTAAAAAATGGGAGAATTATGAGTGATAGGGATAGTTGCAAGTGAGATTAGAATCACCTGTCTAAAACATTGGAACGACTTTAGCTCTGTTCAAAGTTTCGGGTGCAACTGAATGTCCAACAGGAGATTAGAATGTGACGCAAACCGGGGGTGATTTGGTCGGCAATATAAAAATTTTTTGCTACATTTCGTGCCAATGGAGTTGCTTATTTCGATTCCAAAACTTCAGGTGTCTTATTTTCTGCGAGTTTAGTCGAAGTGAGAATTAGATCCGCCGTGATGGCGAATAGCATCTAAAGAAAATGAATTGCGGCTATCCAAAGCGTAGTGATGTTAGCAATGGAGACCAAATAGTCGAATTTAAAAGAGGTGTCATTATCAGATTGAGATGTCCTTAGAAATTTCAATTGTCTTTTCAGAACAATTTTTCAGTAGTAATGAGCTTACCTTGTTATGAAGTTCTTCAGAATTGTGAGACTTGTTCTCAAATTTGTGCATAAGGTACAGTTTCTCATTTTTTTATTATTTCGTTTAGGAAGTTGCGAAAAAGGGCAAAAGAGCGGGGCAGAATCGCTCTCGAGCGCGAGAGTTTTATTCATTTGTATTTCTTTTTTATGGATGATTTTATATTTGCTATTGTCCTCGTTGTCTTTCTCTTCCTTACTACTTTTGAGTTAATTTGAAAATAGCAGTTGTGTGTCTGGCAAAGTTCATTTGAGAACTCATCGAAATTAGGGAAGAAATCAGAATTTATATGGCAGAGTGTTATCTATGGTGAACGAATTACAACTTTAAACAATAACATGAAGATTTTAAAACATTACTGAGAATTAAAATGAAAAGGAAGAGTTGCAAGCAATTGTTGGGAGTTTGTTTCGAAACGATGATTTCTGCATGCCACAATCACTCAAAATTATAAAAACTATGGTAAGATGTATGGAAGTGACTCAATCTTAAAACAAAAATCACTTCAAATTACTGTAAATCGGAAAACTACTCTACGGCACTGAAAAAATGCCCATGCAAGTATGAAACTGTTCCTTTTTTGTCATCAACATTTGCGAGACCAAACTTTAAACTGTGATACAAAGTAACTGGTAGTAAGATTCTAACACGGAAACCAAGGGAAATTAAATGATTACTGGAAAACACGAATTGGAAAATATCACTGACTTTACCATTGATGAACACCAGCTATGTGACTGAGGTAAGCGGGACTCGAACTCTACATGCATACGAAACAGAATGAAACAAAAAGTATGAACTATCAAATAGTAGAAAGTGAGTCGTCATGGTCCCATCATAATGAAAGCGTAGAGACAAGACACAGATTTTTTGAATTCATTTGGAAATTAGATTAAGAAGACAGCGACAAGGAAAAAAACATGTCAATGATAAAAAAGTGTGAAAATCAGGTTGACTAATCTAGTACCTCATGAAATCAGAAGATGATATTTAAATCTGCACGCGTGGAAGTCACGTCGAATAATTATATTGTCGGTTATATTGTCGAAAATGCACTCTTCAAGCAACTAGGAAAATAGGCTCGAGAATTTCACGATTTGGAAAGACAGCAGAATAAGGAACAAACGAATTATTTACAACTACGTGGACAGGTAATGGAGCATAGTGAAAAAACGAAGACGTTAAAAGTTACTGTACTATAATGGCGAGGAGGCATAGATACGGCTAGTGCGAGACTTAAATTTTCTGTCTCTTGTTTAACCATGGAAACATTTTACACTTTACACTTCCAAGCAACGAAATTAGCATCCATTCACCACATTCCTGTATTTCCATGAAAAGAAAATACCATCCATTCAACACATTCCTGCATTTCAAAACGAGGAAAATAATATCCACTTGGAACGTTCTGGCCTTTCATAGCGAAGATAATGATTTCTATAGAAAACATTCTTGCATTTCCAAGTCAAGAAATACTATCCACTCTGAACGTTCTTGCGCTTCAGAGTGGATCAAAATCAGAGTGCTTTATTCAAAACATTCCTGCATTCCCAAGCCAACAAAATACCCACGTCCGAAAGCTATTGGAAATCTAATCTCACTTCACAGAGATCTGCGATAGGTTCGATAATTCATCACAGATGAGTCGACAAGCTCACCTCACTAGCATAGTTAACCTTCTACTCACAGTGCTCTTCACGTAGCAGGTAGGGAAAAGTCATCTTTTGACGGTCGTGTCCGATAGTCTGTGTGCAGGGAGCAGTTAAAACGAAGCCGTGATTAAATTGTTTCCAATAATTCCCTGAATATTTATGTTTTGAAGATGGTTCCTACGGATTGCGTTATTTAGTAATACGTTGTGCAAAGTTTAGGCCTGCTGCATGCAGTAGGCGAATGCTTTAATTATAATCGTGCTTTATTTGGGTATAAATCGCAGAGTGCGACTGTCTATAGAATTAGGCTCAAAAGTACATATCTTTGGGTAGAAAATATCAAGAATGATTTATTTTTAATTAAAACTATTTCGTTTTTTTTAAAATAATTTTATTCAAATTTACTGATGTCTTATTAATATCGATTTAAATAGTGGTAGTATTAATAACTTATTCAGCATAAATTGAATTTACCATTCATAAAACTATATTCTCAAGGTGCATGAATCCTTGTCTTCAAAAAATTGAAAATGTTCAAATTAGATCTTTGTAAACATAAATGGAATATTCGCGTCAAAGTTTGAAACTTTTTTTTTTGACGGTGTTCCATCGAATGAATGGTCAAATTTCTGCCGTTCCGCTATACATTTTCTGACAGCATTTCCGCAATAAGTCAACTATCACAGGTGAAGCCTTCGTTATCCACAGTTTTTAGAGGCTAATTAATGTGCCACTTAGCATGATGAAAATAAACGACAGTTTAAAATTTAGTTATTATTGGATTGATGCTTTAATGTTGGGACATAGGTACGCGAGAAGATTTTATAGTTGCTTGTGAATCTAACAAGCTGACTGCCTGTCCCATATTTTGATGTTCGATTACTATTTCTTAAAAATACAAGAGGGTTGATAAAAATTTCTAAAGCCATTTGTGCATATGGTATAAAGTAAGGCTAATGTACTTCTTATGATAATAATTACAAGCACTGATGAAATTATCTAGATAAGCAGATATTTTTCGTCTTCTAGTTAAACTTTTTTGTATCTAAATGAGGTAATATTTTTCGTTTAAATCGTTCACTAATTATTTTTTTGACGCTACTGAGCCCTTGAATTATTTGGAACAATCATAATGGCAAGCAAACATTTTAATAAGGCATGAAGAAACCATCTTGCTGAAAGCGAGAACGAATTCAAGAATTTATGAGAAAGGAATAGCAGAGATGGGCTTTAAAATATCTGTTATTTTATGTCAGGAAAAATGAAAATGCTACAATAAAGGGTTTAATTTTTGCTCCAATATCGACTCCGCTTGATTTATTTCTGTTCTTCATAATTTTTCACGCAGAATATTTAGAAGGAAGATGCTTGTTGAATTCAGCAGCCCCAGAAGTCCGATGAAAAATTGGAAGACCAGTCTGTAAATTTAAGGCAAAAGAAAATATTCAAGACCAGCGAGCAAAATGAAAACGGGAGACCAGTGTGCAAATTGAAGACTAGCGAACTCATTGAAAACCACTGAACAGATTAGAGTCCAATGAAGAAACTAAAGTGCATTAAACTTAAATTAAACAAGTGAACCAATCTGGATTAGACGAAAGTACTAAATAGTCTTTCATTTTATCTATGCTTTGGACTGAATGAAAAAATGAAAGAAGGATAACGATTTTAGGAAATATAATAAGCTGACAAGTAAAATATGTTCCATACGATTACGCGAGGATAAATTTAAAATTAATTATTTTACCTTTTGAAAAAAATTGTCCATATGTGTTCATAGGTAGATTACAATGAAACGGTTGATTTCACATCAGATATCAGTAACACAAAATGCATTCACGATATTAATCTACATATATAAATTTAGAATGTACTCTCAATTTATTAGCATTACTAGAGCATTCACTCAGGAATGTGAATACTTTTCGCATCCTAGTCTACAATTCTCAATTCTCTACATTTCTTTTGATCCAGATGCCTCTTGAAATAAGTTATTAAAACAGTTAATGAAATCCGCATTTTTAAACAGAGTTTCTTCCATCTACGCAGAAATTTGTCTGTTAAAAGAAAAATAAGTTTATTCTCTTGGCCACTCGTGATCAACTATTCACGTCACATAACATCGAACAATTTTTTGTAAAATAACTTTGTATGAAAGTAAACTTTTGAAAAGTGATATTAATGCTAGGAAAATGTAACATTTTCGAAATTATGCTTAAAGAAGTTTTACTTTTAGAATATATACAGTTGGGCGATTTATAAAAGATAAAATTAGATTCTCGTGTTTCCAAGATTCAACGAATTTTCAAAACTAAAAATTCCTTCAGTCGACGTGAGACGAGATGGAGAAAGAAGGTGAGCACAACCAACATACAAGACCTTTATGCGATTGATTTTTAATGTACCTTTTTGAATTCTTCATTTTGACACGTAGAACGTCTCAAATACCTCCAATTTTGTCTAGAATTTCAGAATATTTCGAAAACACTACCCCGCCTCCTAGGGTGTCTGGCGCGTGAGCGTGAGTATTGATGACTGTGAATATGGCGGTGTATTTCTTTGATTCCTATGCGTGATTTGTGCTGACGGCACGACACACAAGTAGCCTCCCGAGAATTGACTACGCAGCTCGTTCCTGTTGTCGTATTCTATTCTATTTCATTAAGTAATATTTAATGGGAGTAGCAAAGCTGGAGACAATGTCAATGTTGGCTTTTATACCTGACCTCGGTTTTCTAATTTACGTCATGTAGAGCTAAATTTTGCTTGACAATCTCTTTTATGAATTTCAATACAAAAACAATGATCCACAGTAATAAGTTTGACAGCTCGTATGATACCAAAAATTCGACCAGAGGGAAATTTTAAGAAAGAACTTTTTGAAATACCACTTCGGTGCACTAAAGACCTATTATTGCTGCCGTTGTTCAGTTTAAATTGAACGACCCTTAAATTGAACGATGCTGACAACCCTAATCTAACTCATGAGAGAAGACGTTCTATCATAGTTTATTTGTAATTCTCCTCTTGTACCAACGATCGTCCCCTGACTCATTTCTTGCCTTGCTTCACTATCGTCTCATTGCCCTCGTGACCAAACCATCACTCTCACCACGCAGATCTACATCCAAACGAGGGCCTTGACACCAAGCATGTTGATGCCGACGAGATCGACTGGACATCCTCTCGATCTAGTGCGTCGCTCGAAGAGAGCAGCACTACAGACACCTCACGAGGGCAGTATCGCCTCTATGCGTCCCGGCACTACGTGTTAGCTGTGTACTCCCTCGTGCTCTTCTACCAGGTGTGTTGGTAGGTGAACGACTAGTCAGCTAATCTTCAGAACGAATACAGTCGGCATAGAGCTGTTACAACATAAGAACAAGTAAAATAATGTTGTTGGCAAGTAAAACAGTCAATGAAACATCATTGTTTGCTTAATTTCAGGTGAGTAACTTTGTTAGTTTTTTCCTCAGTGGATATTTTATTACCACTTTTGGTAAACAACTGATTCAGCAAACCTGTAGTTCAAAAAATGACAGTGATATTTCCCAGTGAAATTATTTCAGGGATATACCCAGTCTCGGAAATGAGTTTTGTCTGTTTAAAAAAACACCACCCATAGCCTATTGCCAGCAACAGGCAAAGCAATATCTGCAAGACAACACCATATCAGTACATGTTCACTAAATTATTCCTATTCCTCCTCCAACTTAACACTGCTGAAAATTCTGAACCCTGAGAAACAAGCTTTTGATTTTTTAAACGACGTTGCGCAGGAAGGAGATGACAAAGCTATGAAAAAAATTGTACATATCACTGTGATCACATCATGAAAGTTATTTTTCATCTAGCACAACAAATAAATAAAGAGCAATAGAATGACTATTTCCACAAGGGTATTCTAGTGTTCTTAAGTTGTTTGATAGTGTGCAAAAAGCACTTTACTATACGGAAATTACAAACCAAAAACCTTGATCTTTAAAATTTTCCCTGAAGACTAAACGCAAAGTTATCTTTTGAGTTCGACCTCCCAGTGTTTCTGGGAGGCAGCAGTAACGTCTCCCGGCCGTTCTATTGGACGAGCAAATTGAGTGTTAGTGATGTTAGACCATTTTTGTAGTGCTCACCTCAAGAATCCTATCAGATTTTTAGGTGACTTGATCCATGGAATCGATTAAATACGACAGTTTTTCGACTAATGAGTGAAATTAAAAAAGTCTAGGTATTCATCATATTCCTAATGACAGAGTATAAGGTTAACGGGAGAGTAGGGTGCTTATATACAAAAAATAACAGAGGGACTAACTTTCTTAAAACTTTACAGCTATGACACGAAAGAAAGATACGCATCCAATAACATGTGAAGTATCTATAGCCATTTTATGGATGATGTATTCGAATTTCTCCCCAGGAGAAATTCCTGAGACACAAAAATTCCTTTTCACATGTTCTCATCATAATTTTGTAAACATGATATGCACCTACAACGCTGGAACAATTTAGCTCCTGCACACACCATAACAGCATCTTTTTGCAACATATTTTTATTAATTGAAATTTACTCCAGTGTTATCATAATAAAAAAAGAGAAAGCGATAGACGAAAGGCTACGAACTTAGAATGTTCGTATGATGGAAACAGTTTTCACAAGTGAATTGTAGCTCTAACCTTAAAACCGTCAATTTTCACAGCGCGGGTAACTTTTACTGCATGAATGGCAAATCTTTATGAACGATCAAATCGATTCGGAATAATACCTGATTTTCAACACAAGACATCAAAACATTCAAAGTTTTAGATCTGATTTGAGAACTAACACTCTTTTTATTTGTTCTACAAGTTCATGTATTTATAATCACAGCCATTTTGATAGTTTCTTTAATAATTTCTCAGCATCACGATATATTTGAAGTTCATTACGTGTTAAAATTCTCAGCAAATTGCTTATCATTTTACTAAATCACACTATAGTATCACACTATAATCTAAATCTAATCTAAATCACACTAAATCACACTATGGTCAATAGGTAAAATGCAACGTTTCAATGCCACTGGCATCATCATCAGGCTGAAAAGACGAAAAGAAAACTGGTCACTCTATGGAAATGATACAATCATACAGGGAAAAACACAGACCATTAATAAAGTTAATACCAAAACACACATGGATGTAAAATACCCAGACTAACTATTCTCTACACATGTTCACTTGGCCGAAGAATAAAGCGAAATGGTGGACTGCAACGATTGTTCCAACAATTTACGGCGCGGTTCTTTTAAACAATTTCAGAGCAAAAAAATCGTTCATATTTTCATTGAGGGAAGGTTTGAGTTTATGGATATGTAAGGCTTCAATAATTTGAATATGCTGTTTTTTACGGACATTATACAATACTTTAGTAGCTGGATAGAGATCTTCATTAGAGGGCTTAGAGCTGTGATGAATACGGAAATGGTTAAAAATGGAGCCTTGATACTTATGTGCATTTAACCGCTGTTTAAGGGTCATTCTAGTCAAGCCATTTTGATAATAAACATATAATAACATATTTATAACAATGCAGAGCAATGGGTAGTTTTGACTATATACCTAAACTTTGAGGTGGTTTGCATTTCTCAAAAGCGAAGGATAATTCCCAAAGCAATAAGAATATTTAATTAATAATTTTTCAACGTTAGCAGCAGTCTTGATCTAAAGGGTGTCCAAAAAGTCTTTCTGAAGTTCAAGACTTCATTACGAATTAACTATCATTGGTAGCAGCATAAGGTTTTCTCAACTCCAGCAACGATCGCTAAAATATTTTCACATTACTCGTACACATTAAAATGATCTCCTTTTGTTACCACAAGTTCGTCTGAGTAAAATTCAATCTCAATCCAAAAATTATCATTATCTAACATCTGCGTAGTTACCGTTAATAAATCTGCAAATACCCTAGTTTATAATTTTTGAGGATTCAACCTTTAGTACTTGTATGCTATACAGTTTTTATTCACATAAATACTGCAATAACTCTTAATGATCTGTGCAACTTTTTGTTCACTATGCTCCGAGACATACAGAGTTCAAAAGAAGCGACGAACCAATTTTCCAGGGCGCACTGGAAGATGTTGAGTACAGCTTCTACGGATGCTTCAATCACACTGGTTGTACCGCCTCTCTTAGACTCTTACGATCTGCTACGCTTCCAGTCAGTGATCTTCTTAGACCAGTCTTCAATGCTTTTAACATCTGGTGAATCTCGTCGATACTCGTTTCTAAGCTTTTGTTCAATTACATGAGGTAATTTGGTTTCCTGGTATCATTACATAAAATGAGCCTTTCCCTTAAATGGAATCATTTCCGCTGTTGATGATACAGCTAATGGATTGAGTGATTTGAGTGATAAATGTGAGAAAGCAACAAAAAATTGTATATGCTCAACAGAAATGAAAAGATCAGTATCCACAATCATCATTCATTATCATCAGATATAATCATTCAATATACACTTTTATCACCGTCATTTCCACATTCATTTTAAACTTATGAATTTCAGTGATCTGGGAAAAACACCCTGCCCTTTTACTTAGTGCACCATATGGAACACGTGGGGCCCCATCAGCGCGACGGCCCTGGCCGTGTTCCCCAGCTGGACTGAGGCCACCATCGCCACCCTCGCCAACTGGGGCCCCATCATGTTCGTGCTCTCAGTCTTCCCCACGTCCTTCGCCATCAACAGGTCCTGATACCCAATCATTTTCAAAACAACAGCTAACTTGAAAAAAACAAAATTTGACGTAAAGCCGTTCAAAATTAAGTAGAATTTTGGGAATAAATGTAAAGTTAAATGCATAGAAAGAAGAACGTTCTTTAATTCCTCACAAATCTGAAAAGTCTGACTAAGCGAGCGGATTTATTGTAATTTTTTTCAGTGCAACTCACTGTCAATTAAATTTTGATTTTATGTTATATACTATGATATCCCTTAAGCTGTAGTGATATTGTTGTTAATGTTAAATTTTCGGTGCGTACTCATTTCACTTCCTCAATCATTGTCCACTCTGAGTTCTGTCAAATTTTTTTTTTGTCGTTACTTTAATGAAGTTTCATGAAAAGTTTGCAATCTATGAAAAGTGCAAAGTTAGCCGCTTCGTTTTTGCCACTCGTACATAAGGATGAATGCAGGAAATGTAAATTTTCATTATCCTGCTGGTTACGAATCTGCAGGCTTCAGTGAAAGCAATTTATTACTGGCAGCGTGTTGTGTATGGCTCCAAACATTTGTGCCTTTCAAGTTGCCAAATTCATTTTTCGGTAGTATTATTCTGGTTTGTACACATTTGTGAAAATTTATAAGCAATCGAAATAAAATTTTGAAATAACCGTAACTGTACCGATAGTTCCAGAATCCCTACTTGCTGATAACCCAATACCGACATCTTGCGGCACAGGTGGGGACTGCGCCCCGTGACGCTGTGCTACACGGGCGCGACGGCGCTGACGCACGTGCTGCGCTGCGTCTCCGTCCACGAGACGCTCTTCACAGTGTCTGTTGTGCTGCGGCTAGTTAGTAATAAGTTCAGACTTATATCCATATGGTCGATTTTGAAAACCCCTGCTCGCAAAATTTTGGTTTATTTTCCTCTGTGAGTCAGTGATTTAGCAATGTTTGGAGTCATTTTCGGTCGTCTCTTTGAAATAAATTTTTGGTCAACCTATTGTTTCATTGTTATTTTGCTAAAATTTTGCGAAGTGCGTTAGATATTTGAAGTAAATTTGATCGCCTCCTTGCAAAAGATGGTGTGTAGCAACACTTATGAATTCACATTTTGTAAAGTTATTACAAGAAAAATTTTGGGCCAATGAAATTTTACCATTATTGGAGAGATCCTAAGATACCCATGGCCGTTCAAATATTTCCGCTCATGTTACAATACGTACGACAACCATCATTATACAGACATTAGGGTATCAGGTTGTCACTGACATCAACGTGAGAAATGAACTGTCATCTGGAGTATTGAGTCTGGAGTCTGGAGTAGTAAACTCCAATGAGCAATATGGAGACACAAATTTGAATAGAACCTCAATCTGTCAAAGCTGTTTTCAAAAAAGGACCGTCGTGCCTTTCTGAGCAACAGAGGTTCAAGTAGCCCGTACGAATGAGTGTCCGCTACGCAGGTTTGCTCACATCTGTGGCGTGATGAACGGCATCGAAGCGACCATCGTGCTGGCAGGAGCTGCGATCCCGGCAGTGTGGTTCCCCGCAGCTCAACGGGTCACCGCCACAGGTGGGCGGTAATTGAAAAATCCTTAATTTTTAAGTAAACTTTTGTAGATTTGCTCGTATAACACCTTTCTTCTGTTTGATCAGTTTATGGGTGCCAGTGGCTATCTGGTTGAGCGAGAAAACTTTTTTCCAAATACTGAGAAAACTAGAGAAATTGGCTTCAAAATTAAGAATATTGCATTTAAATAAATTCTCTCACAAATGTTTTATTTCACTTTTGCTTTTTGTGCTAATATAGCTGTTCATTCGCTGCTTTATAAATTTACACCCTTTTGTTTAATATATGCACCTATTTTTTCTGATCGTTAAAAAAATTGAACACATTCGATTGCAGTTTTCTTCCAGTTCTGGTGAACTTTTGACCAATAAGTGAGTTCAAATTTTAACTTTAATTTTTCATCAAAACATGTTGAAATTTAAAACATTTTCAACTACTTTGTTCTGAAATTTACTCACGATGCTATGACTTTAAATCGGATATCTTCGCAGATTGTTAGGGACAGTCTGAGGCGAGTAGCATTTATTATATTAGAACCGCCGCATTAAACCTTCCTTCTGTCCCTCCTGAAATTGAAAAAGAGTCCATCAAATATTAGCGTATCAAATTTTTTTCATTCGCTTCCCAAAGATTAACTGATGCATTTGTCTCCTAATACTTTCAGAATACAATACAAAGAATTTTTCATCATACCGTCAGGTAAATTTTCCTTAGTAGTATCTATTTATTTATTATTTTTTTGATACGTCATAAAAATGACTGATAATGATAATTTAAAGCATATCCAATCTTAATTTCCTCTCAAAATATTGCTTATCGAGTTATAATTTCTTTTAGGATGCTCATAACATGATTCCTGTGTTTTCATGTGAGCAACTGTGCGAAACATAATTCTGTACAAATAAAAGTTTAAAAGTTTAAACGTCTAATTTAAAAAAGGGGATGCATAAAATGCTCTACAACTCATCGGATTTAAAATATTTATCATCGTGAAGGCCCTAAATTGATATACATGCAACCAGAAGTTGAGGACAGCCGTACCAATCAATAAATAAATAAACGAGAAAAAAAAATTATCAGATCTATTAACCAAAAACTTTAGGTTTGAAAAGAATCAAAAATGCTTGGTAGAAATGAAAACAGTGAATGATTGAAAAAGATGTATTCTCCATATGCTTAATGAAAAACTTCTACGTCAATGCTTTTCCTAAAACCCCGTTTGTTCGCATATCAGCATTTTCCCAAGCGCTGAACCAGATGGGTTCTGGTGCGAGCTTCATGCAGCCCCTGATCGTGCACGCCCCCGGCAACGACACCACAGTCGAGGAGATGGCGCACGACATCAGAACCCTCATGTTTATTGGTGAGAGGGTATGATTAGCGCTCTATTGAACTGTGTAATTTTTCTGAAATTTTGAGTTTTTTATAAACTTGACTTAGTAAACCTGCATCTTTAATTCTATAGGATGCCTGATTAGATATTCCTCGTTTAAATATTACTACTTTTTTGGAGTTATTGTATTTCAATTTGTGTCGACGATATTTCAATTGAGTCGATATAACATCGATATAATTGCAATTAAGATCACATTTCCAATTGGCTAATCATTGTCTAAAATTATTAATGCAAATGTGATTGATTCATGGAAATTACAATAAATTTCAATGTCAATCATACTTTCATAACCCCTTAAATCGCATTAATTCATAAGCTAGTGACGTACGTAAGCGAGGATACTGTCAGTAAGAAGCATCCGAAACACGCCTCCAATTTCTTGAATCAGAAATGGGAATCGCAGCTGCACTTTTTCTACAAGTTGCGGTCTACTTCCCGTCCGCTCCTCCGTCGCCTCCGTCTCCGTCTTCTACAGTCGAGAGGCTCGGCTTCACAGATGGATTCCGCACCATTGGAAAGTGAGGAAATACGCTATGGTTTCCTCGATATGATTTCGATCACTGACTGACTCATTAACTCAGGATCTTGACCAAACATAGTTCTGTGGAAGTTGTATGTTAGGAGAGCCGTGCAGGGAGCATCACGTGTGCAACATACTCAGCGTAGATATTAACATTTAAGCCAAGCCTCAAATTTTTTGCTGGATCTTCAGGAATATTAAAACCAGCTTGAACTCCACAGGAATTTTCAGTTCTGGCAGCTGCTGGTGGCGTACGCGATCTTCACGGGAGTGTCCATGGCATGGGTCGGAGTTATAAACTTCTCTCTGGCAAATCTCGGCATTGACCAGGTTAGACTATGCAGGTCTTGATGTTACGCCTTGGTGTCATGCCTTAGAACTTACACTTAGCTCGGAAGGACTTCAGAGTTGAGAGCAAATAAATTCCTATAAAATACTGCATTGTCTGTTGCGCCGTGCTATCCATTGTGAAAATTGCTCTCCTGCTTCTCAATTTGAAATTGTCAGTGTTTTCGGCACATTTAACTTACTTCTAGTAAACGTTATTTAGTGAAGACAAAACGAATGGTCCTTGTAACATTTCCTGGAAGAATTCTTCAGAAATAAAACAATTTCTTCGCATTGTAGCATTCTGAGAAAAAAGTTCTGCTGCCGAAAAAATCACCGTTCGTGACCGCGTTTGATACACTCCTGATGAAAAGTTTAAGACCACTTGAAAATTAAGAAAAATGCCCACTTTTCAGTGATAAATAATTAAATGTATTCAACTAGGGATTGGTAAAACTAAAAGTAAAAGTGAGAAAGACAAAAAATAACAATTGAAACAATTTATTATGAAATTAACACTTTTAATGAAAAATAACTTTTTCAGTTGATCAAAATGATAAGACCACATTCAAAAATTATAGGAAATCTTTCTTCAACGACGTTGAGGTGAGCAAACATTGAACTTAGTAATGAGTACTGCCTCCATTCTTGTTAATAACCTCAAAAATTCTTCGTGGCATACTAGAAACGAGGGTTTCCATGAGGGCTCGAGGAATGTTGTCCCAGCTCCTGAAGATGGGAGCACGAAGTTCGTTTACTGACGCAAATTGTTTACCATTTCCATAAACATTTCTCGCCATTCACCCTTAAACATTTTCTATTGGGTTTAAGTCCGGCGAACATGCTGGATGACGCAAAACAGTGACCCCATTTTCTTGAAAGAAAGTCGTAGTCTGGCGGGCGGTGTGGACTGCTGCATTATCCTGCTCAAAAATCCATCCATCACCACACAGACGAGGACCCTCTGCTGACAAAGATGATCTTTGCAGCATTCCGACGTAACCAGCAGCTGTTTGACGACCCTGCACCTCCTGAAGCTCCATGGTTCCTCCATGGTTCCTCCATAACGGTGCCTCCACCACTATGGCGCGTAGAAAACATTTCAGGAGGGATTTCTTTGTCATGCCAGTACCGTTGGAAGCCATCAGGGCCATTCATATTGAATTTTTTCTCATCAGAAAACAAAACTTGAGACCACTTCTCAACGTCCCATGTTTGGTGCTCACGAGCAAACTGTAAACGGGCCACTTTGTGACGTTGAAGCAACTGAGGCCCTTTTAGACGCTTTTTGTTCTTCATGCCGTTTTGTCGTAAGTGCTGCCTGATCGTTACTGCAGTGCAATCAGCATTTGTGAGGGCCGTAATTTACTTGAAAGACCGTCCTCTGTCTTGAGAAACCACCCGTTTTATTGTCCTACCCAATGCAGGTGAAATTTTTTTCGGTCTACCACTAGATTTTGCTATTCCATTATTCGCTGGGTCCTTTGGGAAGTCGCAAATTACAGTTTTACTGCGGTGAATCTCAGCTGCGATTGTGCGTTGCAACAAGCCTTGCTTATGCAGTTCGACAATTCGACCACGTTCAAATTCGGAAAGTTTGCTTGCTTTGGGCATGGTGAAACCTTAACGCTATCAGTACCAACCTGTAACTAATCTAAAATGCCGGAAATTACTTTTAAGCTAATTTTTTTAACCCTGGTCTTATAATTATGATCTACGGAAAAAGTCATTATTCATTAGAAGTGGTTATTTCTTAATAAATTGTTACAATTATTATTTTTTGTCTTTCTCACCTTTTACCTTTAGTAATTACCGATCCCTAGTTGAATGCATTTAATTATTTATCACTGAAAGTTGGCATAGTTCTAATTTTTTAAGTGGTCTCAAACTTTTGATCAGGCCCGAATGAGTGACCGAGTACCACACCGATCAACCTGGTGGACCTTGAATTCAGTGAGCGAGACGTTGAGGAGAGCATTGGCGAGCTCTCACCCTCGTCGGCGCCGGGTCCAGACAGTGTTCAGGCTGTCCTCCTACGCAACTGTAGAGTTGCCATTAGCAGGCCTTTGTTCCTGCTCTGGCGGGCATCACTGAGTGCGGGGTCCATACCTACCAAACTCAAGCTGGGAATTATTACCTCCATTTACAAAGGTGGCGAGAAACACCAAAATCGGAATTATAGACCGATCACACTGACGTCCCATATTATAAAGATCTTTGAGAAAATAGTGGTGAGGAAGCTGGTGGGATATATGGAGGACGCCGAATTGTTCAACCCGAGTCAGCACGGGTTTAGAAGGGGGAGGTCCTGCCTCTCACAGTTGCTTAAGCACCAACGGTACATCACGGAGGCCCTCGGTCATGGTCATGCAGTGGACGCTGTATACCTAGATTTTGCTAAGGCATTTGATTAGGTAGACCGTGGGATCTTGCTGAGAAAGTTGAGGGCTGCTGGCGTTGGTGGCGACTTGTGGAGTTGGATCAGGTGCTTCCTTACTGGCAGAAAACAAGTTGTGGCCGTTGACGGATGCCGGTCAGCCGAGTCGCGAGTGATAAGTGGAGTGCCCCAGGGCTCGGTGCTTGGACCACTTCTGTTCTTGGTCCATGTCAGTGATATTGACATCGGATTACTAAACTCCTGCGCCTCATCCTTTGCGGATGACACGAGAGTTTTTAAGGAAGTGGCCAGCAGGCAAGATTGCGAGGCCCTGCAGCAGGACCTAAACAAGATCTATGAGTGGGGCGAGGTGAACAACTTATGCTTCAATGAGAGCAAATTTTTTTTTTATTTATTTACCACGGGTGATACAGAGGTAGAATGATTCTTAAGGCTAGTACAATGGTCAAACTAGAGTATAGCTACCTGTG
>JACJUY010003310.1:7753-20267 GCA_014220935.1 Platorchestia sp. MABIK | reverse complement strand
GCTCTTTTTTGCAGAGCAAAAATTTTATTGGTTTTATTTTTATCAGTTCCGTGCCAAGCTTCTATTCCGTATAGCAAGTATGGAGAAATGAGCGTTCGGTAGATCATTTTCAAAGCTTCTTCAGTCAGGAAATTTTTAACTTTATTTAGGATTCCGATAGATTTTGATAATTTAGAACTAATATGAGCGATGTGTTCTTTGAAGGTCAGATGTTTATCTATTATGATGCCTAGAAATCTACATGAGTTCATGGCCAACATCGGATGGATCCTCCGGACGTTCCGTGCCCGGGAAGCAGCCGCCATGATGACTTTGTATAGGGCACTGATTTTGCCCTTGGCCGAATATTGCTGCCAATTGTGGAGTCCAATTGCGACGGGGGAGATCCAGAGAGTGGAAGCAATCCAGAGAACTTTCACGTCGAAAATCGTCGGAATGGAGTGGTTTAATTACTGGGAGAGGCTCAAGAGGCTATCACTGTTCTCCCTGCAGCGACGACGTGGGCGTTATTTAATAATTTACACCTGGAAGATGCTGGAGGGAGTGGTACCGAACTTTGTTGACCCGAGTCTGGCGTTGAGAATTAGACAGCATCCCCGATTGGGGAGGTTATGCGTCGTTCCGCCGTTCAACAACAGAGCTCTAGCCAGCGTGAGGACGTGCCATGAAAGATCTTTTTCCGTTGTTGGTCCAAGACTTTTCAACTGCCTCCCAATCAAACTGAGGGAGTCCCGTGGGAGGCTGGCTACCTTCAAGTCAAGATTGGATAAGTTCCTGGCGTCGGTCCCGGATCGACCTCCGACTCCTCATTTCTACCAGCCTGCGGCGGGCAACAGCCTCCTGCAGCAGGTGGAGCAGCTGCGAGTGGAGGAAATGTAGCGGCGAGTTGTCGTTGAAGGGCGGTGCACCAGCATGGCCCGGGCCTGTCAGGCCCGAACTACATCCCAGGAATCCCAGGAGTGTACGAACGTATATCAGTAGACACCTCTTAGGAGATCATTCATTTAAATGAACCATTAGAAGTAATTATATTTTGATACCGCTTTTTTCATTTTAGTAAGAATTCTTCCGGCTTCCTTTACAGTCTTTGCACACTTTGAAGCCTTTGTTGTCATTGACGTCTGGCTAATCCACGACTTTTCTGATTTTTCTGATATTTCCAGAGCATTTGGAATTTTTCTTTTGCGCATTTGGAGTCCTTAGAGACTTCAGACTCATTGGAATCTTTGGAGTCTCTTATATCTTTCGGCTTCAAAATTACCCGAGACACACACGATTCCCGCAGGACGAGGCAGTTTGGATCGGCATCTACAACAGCATCTGCACGGGCGTTGTCTGCCTCCTGACTTCAAGAATCGTGGACTTGGTGTACGGCCACCTGAAGGCCGGCCTGCTGTTCCTCATGACCCTCAGCTCCCTCTGCTACATCTGGTTCATGCTGCTCTCGCTGCAAGTCTGGCCTGTCACCAAAGGTAACGATAACGCTTGGGAAAATGGAAACAAATGAGGCCAATTCAAATTGGTCGTATTGTACTAAGTGTTTTTAAGTGTCTCATTTAGCTGCATATCTCACATGCTGCTGAAGGAAATGGCAAAGGACAGCAAAACACAGTGCAAGAAATAGTTTCAACAGATTTTAGTCATGTTTACATACATTTCGAAATTAATATGGTGGTCAAGTATTTTCCCTATCGGTTCGGATGCTCTGTAAAGTTGTTAAATATACAATGAAGTTCTTGACAATCGCACTCATGCATGTCCAGATGTCAAGTTATTCCGGTTGTTGTTATTCCGGTTGGTAGGAACATTACAAACATAGGAACAAGTGCAAGAACTGCATGTTCACATTCAAAAACAAAACATGTTTGTGGTTAGAATAAACCAAGTAATAACACATGTTAAATTAATTTTCTACGACTGTAAATAAATTTGAGCTTAATTTTACCGTAAGTAATTTAACATTAATTGTAATTATTAATCTGCATTATTGTTCATCGCCTCCTTGAAAACATGGTAAATAAGGCTAATAAAATTCATTACATGTCCGGTTGTCAGGTATCCGGTTGTCAGGGGCTCTACTGTATTAATTTTATGATTATGAAGTATCAGGTTTTTGAATCACACTGCAACTCATGTTTTTCACCCATCGGGTAATTTAATTTTACTTACATTTAATGCAATTCTGAATACACAGGATTTTATAGGTGACAGCCATAAGTCAGACTTTAAATAGAACTGGTCATGCATAAACTCAGATATGATACGTATTGTTCGTTGTAAATTCAACTTTGTGCCAAGAACAAATGTCCAATAAACGTGAAAAAATTGCTTGGAGCAGAATTTTTTTACGCTGTATAAGTATGTAATTCCAGTCAATGCTCGGAAAAACTTAGCTTTATCAGTAGCTCAACGGCGTGTCCCATACAGTAGCAGTAAAAAAACCTGTAGCGAGAGTAATAAACGTTTTTTCCGCCCTAGCTTAAGTTTGGTGCTCTCTTAAAACGTGCGATGAGTAAATAAATATTTTTCAGCTCGTACGTAACATGAGGTATCGGGTACCTTTACGAGAGAGTTTGTTAGTTCCTGAGCCCTCTCACGCTCCAAAAAAGGTACATCTTTAAGAAACCTCAAAGCAAAATACATTGTTGATGACTGTTTCTCATGCAAATGAAACAGAGAAAATTATTTTCTTCTATTTGCGGAAACAGTGCACATCTTCAATAATTTTTAGTTTAATTTCTTGAAAAACACAAAGTTAGTGTCGATGCATTTAGTATTTCATTTTTTTAAATCCTCAAGCTAATATTAATGCAATGAATTCAATTAGGTAATCGGATATTAGAATTTAATTTGCGACTTACAAGTACGACAATGCAATGATCTTAGGACACTGAGACAGCACAATAACTTGTGCTTTACTATTTGTTCATGCCTATTGTAATTTTTTATGGAGCTTCTATTCGTTAACAATTGTATATAGAGCAGAAGTGGTCTTCATGAGGGATATATTTCACTCAAAATAACAATTATTTAACTATATTTTCCCGCACGAAGATTGCATGGCAAAAGATCACGTTATGATTAAGTAACTGTGATTATAAGTAAACCCCTGCGTTCCCACATAATTAGCTCATTAGAGTTGGTAGCTACGAAACGGACACTCACAGCATTCCGTCAATTCACTGATTACGCCCGTGAAGATTCACAGCAACGACTGAAAAGTTCACTGACTTCTCATTTGGCAATGAAAATGAAAACGAACTTTCCCTTTGATCGATTTCCAGTCACACAACACGCGACAACTTTCTTAACTTGCAAATGAAGGAATAGTCTGCTGTAATATTGTAGCTCAACTTCTCCTTAGCCCACCTGCAACGGACACCCGCCAATACAGCGGTAATACCGAAGAACGTAATACCATTACACAAATTTTGACTGCCTTCACAGCGTCAACCATTGCAACCGTCACTATTTAATCTCTTTAAAATAATGTACACCCACCAGCTCAGGTGTACGCAGCAGTACTGGGTGGTCAGGCAATCAACTTCGCCAGCACGCCGCTGTTTCTGGAGCTGGCGGTGGAGGCGACCTACCCCAGCCCCGAGAGCAGCGTGGGCACCTTGATGACATTCTCCAATAACTTCGTGGGGGCCATCTTCCTTTTTCTCTTCTACATCCCTGGAATTTGTAAGGGCCTCTACAGTCTCAGAATAAGTGCCTCTTCATTTTTAGGATATGAGTTGTTGTACTACTGAGATATTTGTCACTTCAATGGTGTTGAAGCATGTGAAGCTACAATTCTCTAAGAAATATGTATGTATCACTATATCTTGATTAATAAGTGTATGTACATTTCTGATACATTGGTCAACATGTTTTTCGAGATTTTTCAAAGTTTCCAACGTTTTACAATCTACTGCATAAGTTTCTTAATTCACCGGGAAGATTTTGGTTTCAAGTTCTCGCTAATTTTTTAACCTATGCTTGATCCAAAGCCGTTTGGCTTTAGTGCCTATCAATTTCTTCTTTTTACCATGCGTTATTAAATTATGGAAACCTGTCAATATAACCCTTTACCAGGTTGAATGCACAAGTGCCTTGAAATGCATCTCCACTAGCGAATCAGCGCTGTGCCGAAGTTTCGCTTATGAGAAACGTGACAAGAATTTCAAATCGAGCCAGTAATACAAAGATTTTTAAATACTGAGTGCCATCTTATATTTACTTTTCTTAAAAATTAAAATGTTCTGAATGCTACACTTTATAAAGCATGTTTGTAGCAAACTTCTTAAAAAATTACTCATTATACGACCCTTGAATCATGACGTTGTAAAGTTACACAGTGTGACTACGCCGGACACCCGCCAATAGTGCCATGAGTGCCACGCTCTGGCGGTTGTTATTGTGGGTAATGATGGAAAAATTTTAAATGTTTGCTTTGTTTGCCACGCAATTGGAAACGATATTTTTCCCCTCTACCAATTTTTTTAGAGAAAATTTTCCTCTCCTATCGTTATCATTAGTTTTTGAGCAGGCGTGAGACCTAAATCATTTTTTCTTGCGTTAAGGAATTGTAACAAAAAACGACCATCCCCCTACTCAATGGAGGAAGCATCATTTAGCCATAAGGATTACGAAGCAGTAACAATGATTTTTTACTGGATAAGTCTTCGAAGGATTTTTACTCCTCTCGAAAATTTGTACAACGTTATAAATTATTACTTCTTTTTCTTTAAGGAATATTAATTTTTCATTGAACTCTTCAGCTGAAAGTGGTTCCGACTGGATGACGTACGTGCTGGTGGCCAGCAATGCGGGCGCCATCTTGCCGGTGCTGTTCTTCAAGGAGGAATACAAGAGGTCGAAGCTCGACAGATCTTCTCTCAAAGACTCTCAATAATTCTCTTTTTACCTTCATGATACATATTTTTTACGCTTACTATTGCAGTATTCCTATAAAGTAAGAAAAAATCAAAGCACGTAGATCAAAAAATAACAAATTTATGCTGTTACTCTCTAATTTAACGAAGATTTTAGGTTGTATTCATTCATGCATGAACAAAGATTTTGTCTTCATTTAACGTGAGACAATGAGTTTAAATAAATGGGGTTAGGAATTGTATTCGGAATTACCAGGAAAAATAATATAAGAATTTGAAAGAATGTATCTAGAAGAGGCTTGATGTTTCTTTTCTGATGCGCTGACCTAACTATATCATATTTAATTAAGTTTAACAAAATTATCGTGATATTATATTATATCGTATTATCGTAATATTATTATTATATTCGGTGTTTGAAGAAGTGACTCCTGAATCACAACTTATGAGACCACATTTATTCATTGAATATTTCATTTATTTTCATAGTCATTTGAATCAATAAAGTAAATCATAAGTATTTTACTGAGACTATAGGTCATATTTAAGATCATCTTAGCTGTGACATATTGTTAGAATTTCATCGCTGGGTAAAATCAAGATCACCGGATAAGTGATCTAAAATTTGAGAAAATTAGAATCACGAAGTCGCCAGCGTAAAAATAAAATCTCATTTTCATTGATTTAGTTCAAGAATCACCGTAATGGCATCATAAAATTAGAAACGAATGAACGACCACAGGAAACGTAGATCACGGTAATTTTTAGGAAGGATGTCTATTTAGAACCCTTTTAAAAGCAAGAGGAAGTTATGAGCACCTTGGAAGGTACAAAAATTTGATCTATCTTAGAACCCTTTTAGAAGGAACACCTTAGAATGAACAAAAAATTAGAGATACCTTTGAAGCGACAGAAAATTAAATTTAACAGCTCTGCGTTTCTGGAAACATTTCCTTAAAGAAGCAAACTTGGGTCTTAGCCTTCCTTAGTGTATTGTGTCCTTCTTTTATAAAATTAATAGGTAATCTTTTGACCTGCGTTGTATTTGACGGGAAATTGTTTTTCGAAGTCAAGTATAGTTAAGGAGCGCTCATGAGTGAATCTCCTCGAAGGAAAATAATATATTCGTCAAAAATCAGTTCATAAATCAAACCAGGATACTTACTTTCCAATGACTGGATATTTGCTAATCATTTACAGGTTTTTTCTCTCCTATGTCTTGTTATTTACCTTTCATCACACGGTTGTGTGTCCTGCGTTGAAGTTGAAAATTTTTTAATGGCTGGTCATTCACCCAGAGTTAAGAGATCATTTATATCCAACAAAAGGTTATTTACAATCCGATGAGTTGTTTACTTTCCATGAAAGCGTTAGTTATCTTCAATTAAAGAGTGTAATATCCTCCATTCGGAGTGATCCTTATGCTTAGCAGCAAGTTATTCAACCATCATCATGAGGAATTAGTGCTAAATATTTTTGTGGTCATCGAGACCACAAAAATATTTTCTGTTAGATCACTCTGATATTAACAACCTCAAACTGTGGGGAAAATTGCTTTTCAAATTCGAGAAAGAAATTCTGTTGAACACAATGATAATATTGCGAATACTAATTTTGAATTTAAAGATCACGAACTCTCAAGAAAGCTGTGAAGAAGAACATCGAAAGAAGCATTGATGTGGTTAGGAAATCTGCTAGGAGTAAAATTGTACGGACGCGCTTCTATTAGATTCACTATACTTCCAACTTTATTCTTTGCTTATCCAGGCTCTATTTTCACGCTTATACTCTAAACTTTATCCGTAATTTAAACTTTAGCTTCTGGTCTATTTTTACCGTGGTATTCATTGGTTTGCCATCAATATACTAAAAAATTCACTCTCACTTTTTTCGATTTTATTTTTTCGACTTGCTTTTTTTCGTCTTGACTCGTACTTGGCTTGTACTCATTTTACCTTATTTCTTTCTTCAATTCACTTCACACTTTACTCTTTTAATCTATAACTCTTTATTCCGTATTAATTTGGTTCAAACATTTACACAGTGCTTGCGATGCTGTGATATAAACGTGCCATCTTTCTATTTCACTTAATATTCTGAATTCAAATCAATACCAAATTGCAGTGAGCAACATATCCTATTAACTTGCTACGTCTATGGGAAACCTTGCTTTAACATGTACATGTTCGATATTCACACATTCATTCTAAGCACTCCTTTCTTTTTAATTCGTATGGAAATAAACAGCAAATTTTTACTTTCTTTTATGTTTGGCTCCGTAACGCGGGAGCACGCAACTCATGCCGGCACAATCTGCTGGAGATAGTAGAAGTAACGCAGACTCTTATTATATCGTAACTCAGTAATCTCAGTAAAAGTAAAGTGACCCATGAGTCAATTTACATAACTCACGTTGTGCATCAGGAAACACTGTGAGAGAAGATTGCAATGCTTCAAATGAATGCAAATTAAACAACCTCGTTATCTGCTGTCAGAATCATCGCGTGCATGCGACCGGGAAACGTATGCATCGTCTATCATAGCTTGCTTGCCAATTATTTTACACGTAAAAGAAGTTATTTGAGGGATGCTATCATTGACGTGGATTCCGTGAAAAAGCCTCACAAACGATGTGAGTGAACAAAACGTCATGAGTCATTTTTACCAGTTTCCATCATTGGATATCTAAAGCCGAAAGACTTCGTAAACAAGGAGTATGTTTACTTACATTCATAAATATTATTGACTTAAAAGGCGCATGAGCTGAAAAACTAAGCTTTTGCATTCTCAAAAATGGTCTAAACTTTAAGCCTCAGCTTCGAGCTTTATGTGAAGTTTTAGTTTCGACAGAAGTTTCATTAACAGCAGGCTATCGAATAACAGTAAAATAAATGGAAACCCAAAGTACATAATTGTCAAACTTCTTGCTTATTTTCTACAAAGTTGGGTCCCCATGACATATTTAGTGCTATCTTAACGGAAGCATTGCTTCAAAAATGATCTACACAAGTAAGCATGTGTAGGAGGTAGTGCTGAAGTTGAAAACGATGTTACGCAAACTTGGTCAACCTCACAAGACAACGATGAGGGAGTCATCAGACCCTGAGGCGGAGGAAGCAGGAGGAAACAGCGACCAGCAGCAGCACAAAGTGGACCTGACAAGGATATTATGCCCTCAAAACTAAGAGCACATTCTTTATCTTTCTAACGGTCCTGGGCGTCGTCTTTTGAAGTCGCTTCAGCAAGAAATTTTTCGTCAGCCTTTAGGGTGCCAAAAGTCCCTTCCACGATGCCTTGTGCGATAAATCCGGGAAGCGCTCTGAAGAATTTATTGTGGAACGCGCAGTGTTATCGAATGGCTTTAATCGATGGCTTAGGAGGGTGTGTCGGTGGCGGAGTCTTCTCTTGCACGACGCACTTTTGTCTCCCTCAAAAACTGAGGTGTTCATTAAATGCGCTTTGAAAGCTGCTGCTTCCCCTAAATTTAAAATATGATGTTTCCCTCAAATGATATTTTGTAGTTTTCTTTCTATTACACACTCTGGGTATCACTTTGTCGTCTTCACTCGTCAGTTAAAAATTTGAGAATCCAATATTATTTGCTGTTCATGCGTTTCCCTTTTTTATTTCACTTGTTTTTAGTTCATCTATTTATTTTGCTTAGTTTGCAGTCAGTTTATTTTGCTAACCTAACTTGACAGTAATTACATTGCTTCACATTGTTAGTAATACCGTTACTGCACCTCGGCAATAATTGCAATAGTTCAAATGAATGCAAAATTGAGCGACCTCGTTCTCTGCTGACAAAATCATCGCTGGTTGAGCAGTAAAATCGCGGGTGACTGTTACTGTTCCCTGGCAGTAATGGAATTACTGCACAATGGCAGAAATAAATTTATACACCTTGAGTAAAAATGTGACTCAAAATTTAGCGCCATAGTGATAGTAATTTCCCATTTAAAAAGCTGTTTTCACGTCATCAATTGCAGGGAACTGTGCTGGGTGTTGCATGCAACACCCTAGAGAAGATACAGTAAGTACCTCAATAACCAATGCCTCATAGCGTCAAGAATCCGCTATCCCAACGCGTTCTAAGGTGTCAAAGTTTGTGAAATGTATATTGCAGAGCATGGGAACAGAAAAGGTAAAATTTCTTTTCACCAAGCCCGCGCAGCTCACAGAAGAGTAGTGTGAAGAGGAACAATGGAACCTACGGCTTTGTACGTTAGCACCGAAGTTTTCATTAGACGGGAATGTTGGTGATATTTATTTACTGCGTGTATAGAATATCTAGTGTTCAAAATGTATGAATTTTGTGCAACACTTGAGAGCCAAAGCCCCTGATAATTTCCTTAATTCTAATCGTGGGTGAAACAATCAAAAATAAGTTGCTGTATTCACAAATTTTTCATTGGAATGTAATTTGAGAGCCCAATACATAATTAAACTATTACCAGTAATCACTGTCATTACCTCTGGTTAAATATCACTGCATTCTTCAGAAATCAATTTCGTCCCCGTAAAACATCGGAATGAGCAAGCAACAAAAAATATCGCCGATCAGAAGACCGCGCCGATGAGAGGGACGACAGAGGGTCACTACAAAGCTATCACCGAGCGACCGCGTGTTGCGATTGTTCACGGTCTCGCGGCTGGAATCTTTTTTTTTTTGCAGAGATCTGCAGATCGAGTGAGTTTCAAACGATCAGCAATTGCGACACAAAGGCACCAGGGATGACGCGTTCCCACCGACAGCTTGGTTGCAGAGAGAACTTTACGCGCCGCTGACATGAAGTGGCGGACATCACGGCCTGAGATCACATCCTCACTTTCATCTCGTGTAACTCTCCTCTGGTATTTACTGCAGACGTTTCATCTTTAAACGTAACTTCTGCTTGTGTTATTTCCTGTTAAACTGTTTTTTTATGAGCTGCAAATTTGCATCAGCGTAATAGACAGTTATTTTTTCTTGCAGACGAACACTACAAACAGAGTTTTTCAAAGTGCTTTTTTTGGATGGAATGTTTTTTCTTCAATTTCCTCGTTTAAGAAGGATGTATCCTCGATCAATCGCACATTGTACTGGGAGTAAAATTTTAGAGACATCATCAAGATGAGAAACTAGACCAACAAAAAGAAAATCGAAACATAGACAGATTATTAAAGTTTTTCCGAAATATTTCCGTCCGCTGACATAATCGAAACTATTGCAAATTATCAATATATCCTTGACTATCGAAATGGACCCAGTGATATAAGTTTCAGTTGAACTTTAATTTCTTCTTGCACCAAAATAATTTATATACGAGAACACAAACATTTGAAAGGGAACTTCAGGAACAAAGCTTGTAGGCCAATTAGTTTCAACATGCTGACCAATTTGACTAAACACAATTTCCACAGGAATAAATCTGGGAATTCCTGATATTGCAATATCTGTGAACGCTCACATCACTGACTCCCAAACTAGGAGCAGCAATCTGGCAATTTTGCCGTCCGGTGGCAGACAAAATTTCAATTTATCATAGATTGGGAATGTTTTATTTTTTAAATACAAGTTCCGTTTTATGAGCGGCCTCTGTGCCTGTTGACACAACCTGTGATGCTTTTCAATGAATTTTCTTGAATTGTTTTGCGAGTTTACTTGTTATTTACTTGCACTTTTTTGCTCATTTTAATTCATATTAGTTATTGAAGTTATGTGATGCTCAGAAAAACTCGTCTTTGTTATTTGCAAATTGCAGTTTGTGCACGTTTCAAGGAACTTTTAAACGGCACTATAACTTCCAGTTGACAGAAGATGTAAAAATAAAGTTCTAAATATGTGAAATTCATGCAGCGTTGACCAGATCCATCCTAAACTCACACTAAACTTTTCGAAACCCTAATTTTCATCCTGTACTTGCGTATCACAACAAAGTCACCCAATTGTATCTTGAAAAGACAATTGAACACCAAGTTTCGTTTGCTACCAGTATCAAGTTCTAACTTTCTCAGCGAAGTCATCAAAAACATCATAACATTAAAATATGAATAAAACAAGGAAGCCTTTGAGAATAGATTTGAAACTTTACTAGAAATCAAGATTACACTTAGAATTTCTGGCACGGATTAACTACTGTTCAATTTTAAAGGAAATATCATTTAGGTAGCTGAAGAACTGCGATGTGTTTTGAAAGGTTTCTACCAATATTAAATGTAGAAAGAAATGAACATACAAAAAGTTCAAAAATATTGATTTTACTACATCTTTCCGAAAAAGTATTTACGGATTTGAGTCTTAGAATACTGTGCTTCTCATCATCTATACAATTCAACGGGCTTTCTTTTGATTTCAAGATGGGTTGACGATATGTTAGAAGTATCATTTCCAGTAAATCGAAAGTTGCTTATCAATTGATGTAAGTGATAACGCTCATGAAGGTCGTCGTTGCTGCTAATACTGCACAAAAAAAACAAGCTACTTAAATCATTTTATTTTAAGTACCATGCATGAATCTGAACAATGGATTTGGATTTTCCTCAAGATTATTCAGAGTTGTCGTACTTTTGACGCCCTGCAGTTCCTGTGAAAGAAATTTCGGGATATTGCTCATTTTTATGATGCAAGCAACATTTTAAAAGTTGATGTAGAGACTTAAATTGCAAACTTGAATTTAAATAAATTAACAAAAGCTCACTCAAGAAAAGTTTGCTGGCATAATTATTTGTCTCTTAAATACGCAAAACCATTCAATTTTCGTTTCCTAATTCCCAATAGCTTTGAGATATGCTGAAAATAAAAACATGGAGGTGCAAATTTTGGAAAACAGAATATTCTGCAACCGAAATTGTCTCCATTAGGCACAATATTTTAAGTCACGTGCACATTCTGATATTAAAATCTGTTGTGATCTGAGCAGCACTTCCAGCCTCGCACTCTGTTTCTTTGTTTTCTGAATAAGTTGGAAAATGACTCCATGTGGACCCTGGCGTCATGTGTGTGATGAGAGAGAAAGTTCCGGTCGGTTATGACTGACGACACAGTTGACACAGCAATATTGGCTCACAGGTTGATACCGCTTGAATTGGTACATCGGTTAACACAGCCATGATTGGCTACACAACTGACACAGTCAGGATTTGGTCACAGGTTGACACAGCTAGTATAGGCCACACGACTGACACAGTCAGGACTGGGGCATAGGTTAACACAGCTATGATTAGCTTCACGGCAGACACAACTATTATTCGGTCACATGTCGAAACTGTCAAGGTTGGGATGGCAGTCTGCACTGGCTCATCAGTCTACACTGGAAAGTTTGCCTCTCCGGATGGCATAGCTAGGATTGGCTCATAAATTGGTACTGACGGGATTGGTACCTCAGTTGACACAGCCGATAGTGGTGCACATCTGATATGCTCACCTGTTGACATGTCCAGGAACATTGACCGTCTCAAGAAGACTTAATAACGCCCCCTTCCGTTCACCTCATTCTGGAAAATAACTATGCTGAAGCTTGTTAAATGAAAGTTACTGTGTTCATTCAATCAGCTCTTGGTCAGTCTTTCAGAAATAATCAGAACATTTGTAGGAGCAAAATGCTTGTGTCTATTTGAAATTTTTCGCACGCGTTCCTAGCGAGCTTGCGTTA
>JACJUY010003309.1:73997-88591 GCA_014220935.1 Platorchestia sp. MABIK | reverse complement strand
GACGGATGCGACTACTTTTATAATAGTGATTTATAAATTGTAAACACTTTTGTGATTTGGCCAATAATTCTCAGATCTGATGACATGTCATTGAGTAAAGTGTGCGCCTCATGGACATCGGAGAAGTTGACCTGTGACCTAATTTCGTGCCAAATGCTTTATTGTTCATTTTAGCTGAAATGTGAAATATTAAGGTGATTTTTCATCGATGCATTGCCGATTTGTTTAGCACAATATTTTGCATTTTCAATTTAACATGAAAAATTTGCTTACGAGGTTTTAATGATAATTAAACGATAACGATAATTATACGATAACGATAATTATACGATAACGATAATTATACGATAACGATAATTAAACGATAACGATAATAATACGATAACGGTAATTATACGATAACGATAATTTTACGATAACGGTAATTATACGAGAACTATAATTATACGAGAACGAAAATTACTCTGAGTTATGTTAATAAAAAACTGTCAAGTTCAAAATTAAGAACAAAATTCTGTTAAACTGAATAGAAGAAATATAAATCATATATAAAAAATCTACTTATTTGTTTTGAAATGAGTTTTCACTCATATGACATTTTTTTTAACGATGTAGGAACCACGATATTATTTCAGAAATAATGAGACAAGATCCACACTCATAGCGCAAATTCTGAAGAAGTAATAAAAACCGTAGAAAAATTTTGGGCAAATATTCCTGAGTCACCCTAGGATCGCTCTCAGAGTAAAAATAACATTTATACCAGAGTGATTTTTGATCATGATCACCACGGTGAACATCTACATATCTGAAACGAGTTAACAAATATATTCAATGACGTTCCTACTTTGAAAGAAACGTTTGCCTGCAAACTGATTACAGTAATGTTTCACTACAAAAATTAACATCGTGCACAGATCTAGAGATTATAGGCAATAAAATACGTCTTGAAACTAAAATACTTATTAGACGCTCTGCTATCTACGTGACAATCCTTAGAACAAGCTCATGTAGAAGAGCAACCAATTTTGTATCTGATCCTAATGATTTGGTAGAAATATTGAAAAGGTGTAAGAAAACTTTTTATACCCGCTCTTCAATATTTTGGTTTTAATGACTCAGGATATGACTGGGTTAGTCATAGTAAATGAGAAATCATATGTTATATTTGGGAAATAGATATAAATTCTAGTGTAAACTACAATTCAAGATAATAAATTATGAATTTATTGTTTCCTGAAAATTACTATTCAAAAGGAGAAAACTGATACAGGCTCAGTTTTTCTAAATAGGAGGTAGATGTCTTAGGTATTGACATTGTATATTTGTACCCTGAAGAAAATTATGTGATATAATAAAAATTTACTATTAATGTAAAAACGGTATAACATAAGAAAATATGTATACACTAATTCATTTCGATTTAATACATAAATATAAATATAGAAATTTGAAAATATGATATGTACATGTTTTTGAAATAAAATTACATAGTATTGTATAAATAGACTTTAATAGTATTGAAAATTGCGATCAAGAAGCTACGAAGCCCATGTGTTGTAGGATAAATATTCATGAGTAAATTTACAAGTAATTGAATGATCTTAATCTATCTTAATCAATCAAGATCATGATCTTGATGATCTTGATCAATCTCCCTTTTCATTCAGCATGGGAAGGGAGACAGCATGTGATAACTTTCTGATAAATGTTAGCTCGTCATTACACCCACTGAGTTATTGTATGCTTAGTGTGTGTAGATATATATGTACTTTGTGCGATCGCATGAGTGCATAATTTACTTGGTTGCTTGCAAAGCATTATCACTTCGAATGACTTTCTTACACTCGCAAAAAATCTCCCTCCATGGCATGTTGTTAGCAAGACCTTGATATTCAGCTGAATTCAACTGCAAACATGTTGTCAATTGAAATGGAGACTTCATATTTCCGACTCGGAAGCTTTTATAAAAAAATGTGCAAAAACAATTCAGTCCATTACAAGAAAGGTCTATCATCGAGTAACTGAGAGCTAAAAAAAGTTTGACAAAATGATTGGGTAAAAAAACGAATCTAACAAAATAGAAGCTCTACTAACTGTTACAGATTTTTGAAGCGTTGTTAATTTTATCAGAAACTGTCCGGCAAAACTGACACTTTGTCTAACTATAAATGAAATAGCAAGGATAGTCACTTTTAAAATAGACATTATTACTTAGCGAGTTTAATATGTCAGAACGAAAAATACACGAAAGATGAACGTTCATCTTTCGTGTATTTTTAGTTCTGACATATTAAAATCGCTAAGTAATAATGTTTATTTTAAAAAGTAACTATCCTTGCTATTTCATTTATAGTTACACTTTGCAAACGGCAAAACATTGATGTAAATCATTAAACTAAAACACTTTGTCTAATTATGAGGTACCAGGATTTTAAACGAATTCATGAATAACCATTTTTAAAAACAAAAGAAGAGTAAATGTGTAAAATTCATTTTACATTTTGACGCTGTAGGAGTCAGCGTGGCCTCGAACGTACCGTCTCTCTCAATTTTAGCTTCGTTGCGACATGAGCGAGTAATAGCAACGGCTCTCATTCGGTGCCTAAAAACGGAGCAATAGCTTGCAAAACTTTCGATATAAATGTGAGGGATGATAAGGTCATTTTGGTCAGAAACTTATCGTATGCTGCCTCTATTTCCGAAGTAAATAAATTTGTGATTGGTGAAAATGAATGAATTTGGGATCAGTGATTATAAACGAATTTGTGATCACTGGATATACATTAATTCCTGATCGCTGATAATAAATGAATTTGTCATCCGTGAATATAAAAGAATTCGTGGTCAATGAATATAAATGAATTTCTGATCGCTGATTATAAATAATTTGTGATCAGTTATTACATGTGAATCTGTGATCAGTTGAAGTTGGCAGGAAGTGCTAAGTATCTTCGGTGAACAAGCCGCCCTACTTAGCGGCTCACATGGAAATCCCATAGGAGTATGGGATTTTATTGTAATGGGTCTTCGCTATTGAATTGAAAATATATATCGAAGGTTGCCTTAATTAATGGCTATGGTGAGAAGGCCTAATCTTCTGCCCATGCACACTGTATGAGGCGTACTGTGTGTATAAACCCTAACCAATGAACTCTCAAACAAGTAGGTGTTCGTGTTGACAGCTTGATGTTTGATATTGAACGAAGAAAATTGAACAATTTTTGTCACGAATGTATTCAATGAAATTAGGAATCAAATTTCACAAATGTGACCCTAACCTTCGCTTTTAGTTGTGACTGGCAGCTGAACACATTACAAATTTCATCTGACGTGAACCTAAAGAGAAAATAATGATAAAATTCTGAATAAACTTCTAGAGATAAGAGTCTATTTTCAAAACTAAAAATGTTCGATAATAACTAACGTAAGAAATCCGATCATGAACGTAGTTAGTAAATAATATCATAATTTTTGACATCATAATATCATAATTTTTGTCATCGTGTACGTTTTCACTATTTCGAGTCACCAACGCTTAAAATAACGCAACCATGAATACACAAATATGAATGCCAAACCTCAAATGGATACAATTATTAACTCTACTGCCCACGCGAACTACGTACAAGTACATGCATGTGAGTAATTTCAACTATTTCATTGCGGAGCTACATCAATGCTGCGCAGGATATGATTTGATATCGGCAAAAAAATCCTTTAAATGGCGCAACAAGTCTAAAAGAGAGAGATGGAGTCCTTTTACAACTTCAAACTTTGAAGTTGATCATCCATTTACCTTTCTCAAAGCTTACTTCTATAGAGTTCAGGCTGTCTATTGAATGCCTCGTTCTTTTGAATGCAGCAATGCTTTGAAATATTTGAGCAAGACCTCTATTTTAAATTGACCTACCAGACCAGACAACGCAAATGCTCAGAAATTCATTCGAGATATTTCATAGATACATGTAGCAGTCGCGCGATATAACCTTGGTTTTGATCAAATTAGTAATGATAACTAAAATTTCAATGCGTTTATTTTGTAATTGTACTTATTTTGAGTTAATTGTGAATTCGTCAATACTACAGATAGCCTTGGTCACGAATCGCAAAAGGATTTTAGAAAATCTGGACTGATATTCTGGTGCGTCAGCGGGTGAGGTTCTATTTCTCTGTGAACATAATCCTTTTTACTAAAAGTTCCCTTGAAGATTGTTCATCTTCGTAATGACTGAATATTTGGAATGAGAATTTTTCCCACGTTCCCCTATTTTACGAGGCAAGTAAGCTGCGAGGTATTACTTCTGCAATCTACCTCTATTTTTAAATTGATTTCTGATTCTAAAATGTAGGTAAGCTCACAAATACATCCATAATTTACGTATATCATAACGACATATCAAATTCATACTTCATATTCTTAGCAAAAATCAAAGCCGCAACAAAGATGGCTCATTCTATTCATGTAGTCTTATTTGTAATACCATTCCTCTAATCATGTAGCTTAAATTAAACTGGCTAAGTGCAGGCATTCCATAAAAAGGGTGCTGCAGGAACTCTCCTACCTACGAGTAACATATAAGTTTATAAACTAAAATTATTTTGGTGAAAGATTAAGCGAGCTCTGAGCCCCGTGTTAAAATGAATGCAAGGTTTTTTCAATGCATGCAATCATCCTGTTAAAAAGCATGTCAATGGGTAAGAGCAAGAATATATGTCATCCATGAATTAAAAGTGTGTCTATCTACTCAGTTTCTAATTCCGCATGAAAAAAATTGAGGATTGTTTTACTAGTGTTAAAAATGACGGAGTTGTATTAAAAAAAACTTTATATGAACGTGCAATACCAGTTATTGCTATGCAAGTGACAATGAGTTCTGATGACATCTACGTGCTTCAAATTGCATGGCTTTAGAGAATTCCTCACCTGCAAAAAATTTGCAATAATTTGACGACACCACTTTCAGATTTTTAGAATTATGAGGATCTTAGCGATGATTTGAAAGAAGTCTAAAGAAGCGAATGAAAAAAAAAATTCTGAAAAAACCTCGATAGCTATGCGCCGGAAACCAAAAATAGGAATTACACGAAACAGCCTTTCAAAATTCGTCATTTGGAACTGCATTTGTTAGCGCATTGGAAACCATTTTGAATCCTACGTCACAATTATATATGATTTTAGATCATCTCATGTGATTACTCGAATTTTTCAGCGGAAGTTGAATATGTGTACGCCACGTACGAATTAAATTTTGGAAAACTACAAAATTTTGAAGTTTAAGTGCCATCAACTATGGAGGAACAGATTAACAAATAAAAGTAACGAAAATCAAAGTTACTAGGCATTAACATTTTTCTAATCATTTATTGCACAACGCAAGAGTTTAGATTTCCCATTCATTCTACAAAATCAGTCCAGCTTTACAGGTCGTTTTCTGTTCCGTACATTGGCCCACTAGGGAATTTCCAAAATGCTATCGTAGTGTAATAATCAAGACAACCAGTAGAAACGTTTAAAATTTCATCATTAACACATCGTTCTATTAAGTATTATAAATTCCAATGCTCAGAATATCCTGTTTGAGATACTCAACTAAGTATGTTTCAAATTCAGGATAACAAACTTTCATTTTTTAATGCTGAAACCGAAGTACGATATACAGAACAGAAAGTCGTAGAGGAAAGTGATGGTTGAATATGAGTCAAAAATACCGTAGAATTTTTTACAATTTTATTCAGGGGATCAACCCAGGCCCTTGCCAGGCCCCTGTCGGTCCGATGAGCATTTTGTATGTTGTTGTTGAAAAAGGACCCTTAGGGTGCGTGCACACTACAAGCGGAGCGGCGCGGAGCGGAGCGGCAAGGCGCGGCGCGGAGCGGAGCAGAGCGGAGCGTATGCTCACATGTAAGCTGAGCAGAGCGACGTCCACAGGAATCAGTCGCTATGGAGGATTTCGCGAGTACGGTCCTATAGCTCGACAGCAAGAAACAGAAACGGAAATACTGGGTCCATCCCATCAATATGAGGAGAGATCGCTGTGGAGAATACCACTATCTCTTCGATGCAATGAGGAAAGATGAATCGCAATTCTTAGAGTATTTGCGGATTATTGAGGATACATGTAAACTAAAGTAGTTCAAGCAAAATTAAAGTCTTTACAGAAAGGCTGTATTACTTTATAGGATGACAGGTTTTCGCAGGCCAATAAAAATAAAGGAGCGTCTTGTGGTGGCTTTAGGGTGAGTGCAGGTAAAATAATTCCCTCCAGAAATTCAGGGTTGTGCCAGAGAAAGCTAAGTGAAAAATACTGACATATACTGACTTGTCCTACCCGAACAATTCTCAAAATACTGAAATGTTTTTCGTTAGTATTGGAAAAAATCACCTAAGCTCATAGTATTTTGCAGCTTATTGTGTGCCAGACACTCATTGAGGCCTCCGCCTCCTTTTCCTCCCATTTTAAACTTTATTGAAACTTTATTAAAAAATCGCACATAATTATTCCTTTAGCAAGATAATAAAATAAAACACACAGCATAACAAAATAAAAATAAAACTACATAACAAGGAAAATAAAAAAAGATTTCTTAAATTGAAGCAATAATAAATTAACAAATCAGAAAAAGCCGAAGAAAAAATAAATAAATGCTTAATGAACCCAAACGGGCAGAATTAAACAAAAATATTATATGCTACACCATCAGTTATACCTTTTAAATGATTAGTTGTACAAATTATTAGTTAAATCTCATACTTTTCGAAATCAAACGAAAATTCTGCTCCTGTAAGATATAACGATCCAAAGGCGGAGCCAAAGAGAAACGCTCGCCGCGAGCGTCAAAAAATCCCAACGAATTTCCCGAGCGCGCCGCTCCGCTCCGCTCTGCTCCGCTCCGCTTGTGGTGTGAAAAGCTGAGCGTTTTTGCATTCGAACGTGTACAAGCATTATTGCCGCTCCGCTCCGCGCCGCTCTGCTCCGCTCGCTCCGCTCGTAGTGTGAACGCACCCTTAGGTGGTGGACTATTCGGTCCTAAAATTTTAAGACGCTACGGACACTAGATCCAACGGGACCATAAATCCTGAATTTTCGACCCCATATGAAAAAAAAAACGGGAAATGGAAGATTTGCTACCGTAACTTTGTTTACAATGCTTCAAGGATTCTAAAACTGTCTTTGGATTTGTTCTAGCATAAAACTCAATGAGTTCTATTCTTTTGAAATATCAATAGAAATGAACTAAAAACCAATTTGTCCAATTTTTTCTAAAAACTATGGCCTGAATCGAAAAAATGAATAGATAAAAATTGTGTTTATATTTAAAAAACAAATAACAGTCAATTTTTATAAGAATCAGACTACAAATATAAAATTTCATAATTTTTATATAAAAAGATTTTTTTGTAACACACAATTCACAGTGTGAATATGAAGTTATGCGTGGAGATAATCGAAATAAAAATGAAAACAACATTCAATTACATAAATAATTATTGTCTATTATTTTACAGTTCAGATAGAAATCAATTTATGCCATATTACTAACCATACTTATTTTCAGCATTCGAAAGAATAAAAGTCAGTGAGTTTTTTTGCTTGGAAAAAACAAAAACAGTTTTAGAATCCTTGGAAAATTTCTAACAAAAGTACGGTAGCAAACTTCTCAATAATATTGTCCAAATTATTTTTTTTTCATCCAGCTTAAAACCCAAAATTAGCGTACAGGGTGGCCCAGAAGTAACTGACCCTTTTAATTTGCTAATAAAAAGAAAACTATAAACGCTAGAAAGTTGAAACTTGTATTATTGGAAAAAATAACAATTTTATAGTTTATTAACACTATGTTTTGAGTGTAATATTCTTTAAATGGCCGCCACGGTTGTTTTGACATATTAGGGCTCTTTTCTTTGTTGCTTCCATAACGCTCCTTAGTGTATCTGGCGAGAGTTGAGTTATTTCAGAATAAATGTTCTTTCTAAGATCATGTAAATTTGTTGGATTTGTTCCATAAGTTCGTGACTTGAGGTAGCCCACATGAAGAAGTCGCATGGGGTCAAATCTGGAGAACGAGGGGGCCACTGGATGTTTCCAAATCGTGAAATTAAATGATTTGGAAAGCAATCTCTTAACAATGTTATTCTCTTCTTGTGTTTTTCTTCTTGTGTAACTCTGTTTTTAAAAGGACTGATTCTTGTGTGAAAATGGATTCTGTAGTCACGTTGCACTTCTGTTATTGACGTCGTCTTAATGTAGGATTGCAGAATTCTGATTCTTTCTTCTTTGCTGTAGCGAACCATTTTGAAAATTTGAGGTTATGAAATGAAGCAAAATTTCTTCAGTTTACATGCTAGCTGAGTATATAGGATACCATATAATGAACTATAAAAATGTTATTCGTGCAAATAAAACAAGTTTAAACTTTCTAGCGTTTATAGTTTTCTTTTTATTAGCAAATTAAAAGGGTCAATTACTTCTGGGCCACCCTGTATGTGTTAGTTAGTGATCAAATATCGCATATAAAAAAACGAAAAGTTACAAATGAATAATTTGCTACCGTACTTTTGTGAGAAATGTTCCAAGGATTCTAACAATATCTTTGGTTTTGTTCTAGCATGAAAACTCAATGACTTCTATTCTTTTGAAATGTCTACAAAAATGGACCAAAAACACTAATTTCTCGTATTAAAAAAAACCCACAATCAAAAAAATTACATGAGTAAAGTATATTCATTTTCAACAAATACATAAACTGACCAAATTTCAAAAGAATCGGATCATATTTTGATAGTTTTTGGGTTGACCCCCTCAAATCAAATGGAGGAGAGTTTGAGGTTCCTGGCACATAACTTGCCAACATGAATTTAAAGAAGAACGTCGCATCGATGCAGTCTGTAAAAACGTTCTTCAATTTTGTACCGAAATAGAAGTTAAATATGAAAAATTACTCAACAGGAATAATGGAATGAAACCAACGACGAATAATTGACCCAAAATTTTCTAGTTTGCTTGTAAATCAAACAAGGTATGCGGAAAAGAGCGGAAGTGGTGAGATGGCTACAAGTCTTTTGAACGGTCTTGTCATGTACACCTTGATGTGAAGACAATTAGAAGGTTTCACCCAAATTATTTTTAGTTTTAATTTTAAAAACAAACATCAAACTATAAACAACATGTCTTTAAAATAATATCCTCACTATGTGCAAGCATGCATTTAATGGTCTTGAATTTAATGAATCCATTGATATAAGCCGTTGAAACACATCTAGTATTTTCTCAGTTTTTGAAAGCCTACTTTATCCGTTTCATGAATCTCGTCGCTACGTTTCGATGCCTTAGAATTGTGTAACATTTTACAAATTCTAAGGAATAAGTTTTAGTACATTGTATTCAGATCAATTTTGTGTCTTTTTTAGGCGAACAAGTCACCACCTGATTGGTTCTTAAGAAAATAAATCATCACCAGTCAATATCATGAATCGTTACATGTAATCGATTTCCTTTAGATTCGTTGTACTGAAGTCGTGTGTATTCGTGAGAATTATTCTAATTTTGAGCCATCTCATGCCGACACTTAAATCTATGGCTCACTGCATTTTAAATTCGTAAAACCGAAAAGTTTCACTTCACGAAAGCGAAAATTAACTTTCTGCCTGAACATTTTAGAAAAGTCACGAAATAAATCACTTCTCTTCACTAAAAAGGTGCTGCAGAAACTCTCCCGATTATGCGCAACATTTAAGTTTATAAACGAAATTATTGTAGAGAAAGAACACCAAAATCAGTACTTCAAATAATTGACGAAAAAAATGTCTTATACAATCAAACAAGTTTTCAGTAAATGATCAAATCATTAGTTAACAAAAACAAGCTCTAAAGATTCTTTAGCATGCACTACAAGATCTGAAAATTGCTTTATCAATAATTTTTGTTTTTCAACTCAAGAATCAGTTCCATTTTAGCTTCACCAAAAAACCTCCGAAGAAATGGTTTCTTTATGTTCCGCCCGAACTTTTGCGGCATGAGTAATTGCAGGTAAAGACTTCAGTTGGGGAACTAATTTCATTTTCGCGACTGTTTCTTCAGACCAAGAATAACGAAATTGTTTCTTTGAAAGAAAACTCTTTTTAAAAGTTGCAATCTTCCTCCAGAATAAGTTTTTGTTAAGAGAAAAGTGCTTAGTTTTATTCTAAACAATATTCCGGCATTTTTCATCCGCTTTTCATGGCAAATGCTCTCTTACATTTCGGATTCCAAAATTTCAATCGAATTAACTGTAAGACTTATGCACGCAGAATTGTTTTGTTGTTCAAAATAATTAATGAATAATAGTATTATTATTTATTAACTATTCTCATCTAATTGACACAATGCTAGTTATTATTCAACTTAATGCACAACACACACGATCTTAAACTTTTCATTGTGAAATTCGTAGATTTGGAAAACGGTACAGCTGTGATGAAATAAATATAGCAAGGCGCCATTCAGTTAATCTTTAACGGACAGAATATTTTTACCCATGTTATTATCACACTCACAGTCGTTATTTTAGGTCCGGAATCAGGTTGTGACCGAAATCAGATATCAGGGAACTGCTAGTTCGAAACAAATTTAAAAAAAAACATGTTTAGGCTCAAATTCGTTTTGAAATAAAATGTTTGAGTGCTTTATTGAGTGAACTATGGTATGACACGTCACACAGGGGTGTGTTAGAAATGAAGTATGCATTAGGAAAATTCTTCCAACAATACCTTGTACATTCGTAAAAGGGGCAATCTTTCATATTTACGCATTTCACTTTTATACTAATGTTGCTGAATTTGTTTTTATTTTAGCATGGAATTTAAAATCACTAAAAACAGTTGTTCTCTGTTGATTGTTTTCCTAATGAATAAAAAATACGTTAATTCTCTCAAAAGCTTTCTGGTTTAATTTCTACCAAGCAAAATTTCCTCAAATTGTAGCAAATTTAAAGCAAAAATGTCACCACAAGGCTAAATGTACCCCGGAAGATTAAGAACACCACGCCAAAATTATCGGTCGGAACGACGAATTTCAAATGTTCTAGAATGGGTGAATGGGCTTACTGTTTTTTTTTCATTTTTCTAAAAAGTTGTTATTGCAAATCAATTTGCAGCGACTTACAGAAAAGAATGCCCTAAAAGTGAATGACATTTCTTCACTGAACACTGACGATCATGACAGTTCAAAAACTATTTCACCCACTGGAAAATCTAATAACGAAAACAAGTATTAGGAATATAAAAAATCATTTCTCATTTAGAAAGGGTGCCATCATGTCTGTACGTTTCAAAAATTGTCCATTTCTATATGTTCATCTTCTGCAGTTGTAGTGTATTAAAGTTGACAAAACTTTACTAAAGAAATGTTATTTTATTCCTAAACGAAGAAGTCTATTATGCGTTTAGAAATATAATCATCCTGCCATTAAATTTCTGTACGTATAAAAAATTTCCCAGTTTTATAAGTTGACATTCAGTTCACTCGAACCCAACCCCCATTTATTCGAGTTACAACGAGTTTCAACTTTCTTTTTACAGAATTCTGCCCCACAAGCTATCCGTATCGCCACATCTCTGGAGGTTGAGTCGTCAACTCTGGGCATAACCGAACCACAGTTTTACAGAACCACAGAACCACGTGGCATAACAGAACCTCAGCTTAACTGAACCACCGAATCACGTGGCATAACAGAACACTGTGGCATAACAGAACCCCATGTCAAAACAGAACCACAAAACCTCGCCACCGAGGCATAACAGGACCGTGGCTTAACAGAACCACATAACCACCAAACCACTTTTCTCTGCACACTGCCGTAACATCTGCGCTTGAATTTCAATAGAATTCATCGCGTTTCATTACCTCGAATGCAGGCATATATTGCGAATAGAGCTGTTGGGCGAGATTAGATTTAGAGGGGGAGAGAGCCAAAGACGCCTGCCCGCCAACGTCTCAAGGTTTCGTACAAAACAAAATAGTTAGGGAAATTTTGCGATCGGTTTGCCATGTGCGGATTGCGAGTGATGCATTTCTTATCATATAATCGATACGTCCGAGGGAAGTTTTATTTTAAAGTGTTTAAACTTGGGAGGTTCTAAAGGCATGCGAAAATGAGGTAGGTCAATGTCCGTGCATATCATTCTGCAATGTGTGATGCTGAGTAGATGTTGAACGCTAAAGAAAGTGAATTTAAATTTCATTGGAAACGAAGCCTCGAGGCTTAGCGTTTTCAATTTCCACGCAAATTAGAAAGTGGAAACAGTTTCAAGACACAATCGCTGACAAGAAGTTTCAGACAAAACTTTAAGACGAGCGATGCGCAATAACATTTTTCTAGCGAAGAATTCTTTTTTTCTGTGTTTTTGTAAACGTTTTTGTCCTTTAAACTTTCAAAGTGCTATTCGTCCAATATTTTTTCTGTGTTTTTTGGTGAACAAGAACTTTGAAGTGATAAGAAAGTGAACTCACACGGGAAATGTTTTGGATTCAACTTAACGAATGTCAATTGTAATTAAAAGTTCCGCGCGACACGATGAGGTGGACACAACGGAATGAAAACTTACGTATAAGCAAACAAAAAACAAAAATGTCAGCTGAAAACCATTTCTGCGCGTCGAGTAGTTTTCTGTTGTTAGTAGAATTCAATGTCTATTTGAATGTCTGTAAACTACAACGATTGACTTGACAATAATGGTAATTAGCCGTGCATGAGTGCTTCCTTGGCTAATTACAATTATTGTCATTGAAAAAATTCCTCGTGCATGAGTGCTGCATAGAGCCACTACAAGTGGATACTAGCTGAACATTTTACTACGTTGCCGCTCAGTGGAGTCTGGTACCGGAATTATTGAACTCGCACTCGCTGCCCTGTGCAATAAAGATTATAAACGATAAAAATTGAGCATGTGAAGCTGTACAGTTACCATAACATTGCACTAAATATGCTGTAAGATCCTGTTGTCCTGCGTCGTTTTTATTGAGGAAATCTGACACAACAGTGTTAAAATTAATGGTATTTCGATCTAATATGTTGATATTTTGATCTACCAGCACTGCTATTACTGATTTCATATTGGATCCTTGTTCAATGCAATGCTTCTTTAAAAAGTTGAGGGAATTAGAATTTCAATTATCATAATAATTATAGATATAATGAGGAAATATTACATGAACAAGTTTTCAACCTGAGTTAGATTCAAAAATAAATTCAAATACGTATATCACTTATATTAACTCACACACCTATTTAGTTCAAAAAAGCTTTCCTTTTTGCACGACAGAGCTAGTTTATGGAAATGTATCACTTATAAGTATGTAAAAGCATAATTGCTCCTGAAATTTAAATATCGAGAAGTTGAATGAAATTTTGCCAATGAATAAATATTCAAGCAAAGATTTTAGAAAACGCTTCAGTTTTTAACATTTTGGTGAAAATTGAGCTCTAGCAAACTTGAAACATTTTTCCAAACAAATTATTTTGTAACAAAATAAGCGTTTCATCATCTTTTGTGACACATAGAGTGCGTTTAATGCGTTTAATGGTCGAAATTATTTCGTTTAAGCTGAATTGAAAATGAATCTTCAATTATTTTTCGGGGTGATTTTTTTGTATAAAGTCTATGGGTATACAACTAAAATAAGTAAGTAAAAGTTGAATGAAATTCTGCTCGTGAATGGAATTCAAGGGCAGATTTCAGAAAAGGCAGGAATTCTCAGAATTTCATTGAAAATTGTACATGAACAAACTTGCAACATTTTTAAAGAAAATTTTGTGACGAAAATTGGAGTTCTATCATATTTTGAAATAAATGAAGCGTGTTTAAACGCGTTTAAAATTCGAAATAAATTCGTTTGAACTGGAATGACGAAGAATTTTGATTAGTTTTTTTCACGAATTTTTTTTTTATAAAAACACTTGCAAAATAGTGAAAACTTCCTTGCCATTCTAGTTCTAACAAAATAATATAGATTATTAAACGCGTTAACTGATCAACATTCCGTTGACATTGCAGTTCTCACAATCCACGAATGAAAGAAAGTTTACCTTTTTCTGAACATATAGAACGCAAACTCATTCTTATGGTAGGTCCATTGTTAAACCCGTGCTCTGTCCAGTGTTAAATCAGCCATAGATCAACATTTTGCAAATCAAATTCGAAAATTAAAGTGATTCGCCACCACGAAAGTTCTCCGAAGCAACGCTACATCTTTATAAAGCCCGCCAATACCCAATTCAGTACACACTCTTTTGTCCCTGTATGGGTACGTGACGTACGGGAGAGGCAAGACCGAAAATATTCAGCACTTTTATCAGCAAGACAAGTGACTTCAATCAATTAATACGAAGTTAACGCTGTTAGAGCACCGCCGAAGTTCATGCAATGGAGCGCTATTGTGATCGCCTTCATTGACAGTGGCGGTGTTATGATTGGGCTGATCCCGTGCTGTGAGGTGCTGTGGAGGCTGCTGTGAGGGTCTGTGGAGGCTGCTGTGAGGTGCTGTGGAGGCTGCTGTGAGGTGCTGTGGAGGCTGCTGTAAGGTGCTGTGGAGGCTGCTGTGAGGTGCTGTGGA
>JACJUY010003309.1:62442-73888 GCA_014220935.1 Platorchestia sp. MABIK | reverse complement strand
AGTTTGTGAGGAGCAGTGGAGGCTGCTGTGAGTTGCTGTGAGGGGCAGTGGGTGGAGGCTGCTGTGAGTTGCTGTGAGGAGCAGTGGAGGCTGCTGTGAGTTGCTGTGAGGGGCAGTGGATGGAGGCTGCTGTGAGTTGCTGTGAGGGGCAGTGGATGGAGGCTTCTGTGAGTTGCTGTGACGGGCAGTGGAGGCTGTTGTGAGAAAGTTGCACTCCAAATAGAAAATGCCCAACGAAACACTTTTTCCTCCACGAAATTTTCCGAAAAAATTCGGTTTTTTGAGATATAAGCTGTTTATTGGTCTAACTATTGGTGCTTGTTTAGAAGGCTTTTAACTAAACATATTAGGAACTACGAGTTATGTTTCTTTCATAATACGGTCAGAGAAGTGCAGCTTACTCACATGGTGATGAAATCTTCTTTCCAAGTTGGATTTTATTGATTTCTTCAACAACTTGTACCATTTTAAGCGATACGCCTTGTGCAATGTTCAATTCGAATATGCATGGTACCCAATGCAGCTATGACAAACAATGTGCGATGGTCCTCAATAAATCTGTATATTAGTGGAATTTCAAGTTTTCCATTATCATACATTGGTATAGATATTTCTCATAATTTAGAATTTTTTGCCCTGTGGAGCATTTTTGCATGAATACCAATTTAACAGGTTTATTGACGTATTGATTTTTCGCCCGTTACATTACGTTACACCCGAACAAAATCGCTAGCGTTCTTTCAATTACTGTTAAAACTTTGTCCTCGAGTATCATAGATACGAACATAGCCTTCACTCAGTGGCGGTGAACTTCAGTAAATGTTTTTTTTACTGCATGCGCCGAGGCAATTAGAGGCAATGTGCCAATAGTTCATACTAGCAAGACTCGGGCGTATTCAACGGACAATGTCATCCTTAATCTAGGGGGGCCAGGGAAAAGTTTCGTCAACACAACCTAACCTATGCCAACATAAACGATCCTAACCCATCCTATCCTAACCTCTCCCATCCTAACATATCTTAACCGAACCTATCATAATAAAATGTCAAAACATATCAATGCGGGTGAAGGCCATCTTTTAATGTTACCATGGAGAATTCGGTATCCATGATACCGCAAACTCGGACGAAAGCGAAACAGACGAAGTAACTGAGGAGGGGACAAGCAGAATATTATATAGATACACTATAGATATATTTAGAAATAGCATGCATATACACTATATGTACACTATATATACATGAGACACTGGTAAAGCTATTGGTGCTAAAAAAAACACTTGCGGAGGTTTACTGACGCATCAATAATTCTTCTTTTCATAACAGTATATCCCAACCGAACAAAATCGTCATCGTTTTTTCAATTACTGTTTAAACTTTGACATCGTGAATCGTAGATACGAACATAGCCTCCGCTCACTGGCAGTGGACTACAATAAAAGCGTTTTGCACAGCACGCACCGACGCAATTAGACATGGACTGTATGAGGGAATGCAATGGGTCTTCCGCATTGTAAAGGCGAACCATTTCCATACATATTGCCGGCCTTCAGAGTACTGCTGCTGGTCCTCCAAGTTGTATGTACAACATTCGTTAGGTGGGGAAATTAATGGAGGACATGAATTCCATCATCGACTGGACCTGAATGAAATATTTTTAAACATCGTAAGTCGCGGGCAATTTCAGCGTTTGAGTTCAGTAAGGTGGTCTCCCATCCATAACTCTAGGTCGAATTTGATATTCTTACACTTACAATTAAAAAGTTAACTGCACTTTCGTGCAACTTATCTGTACGTTGATTTCTTTTGACCCGCAAAGTGGTTTGTTTGATAACGCGTATCAATTACTATAACCATGCTATAGAGAGTAATTGAAATACAGCACACTACACATGCCACTCATGTACCAAGAATCTGGCAGTGGAAACCGTGAATAAGTGATGACTTCTTTTCATGCTCAGATTTATCCAATTGGATTCCCTCAGCAGACATTGGGCATTCAACGAACATTGTCTCCATTCAACATTCAATGTGTCAGTCGATGTTAGAGAACCTAGTCTCGCCAGCGGTTCCAGGGCCGGCATTACGACTATATCCATTAACATGATAAACTTTTTTTTGTGAATAATACTTGAAGAAGAAATTTTATATTTTTAAAACTTCAATCACAACAAGATGTTTCTTATGCGTTTAAAAAATGCTTTGTGAATTACTGAATTACTTTGTGAAATTTTATAGTTATCTCATGTGTTTATGTCCGCTTGTGTCATCAGCTTTTCTAAGCATTTTTGGGCTACCGTTCTTCGCTGCTAGGCTGTTTAATTTTCGTACGCATCGTGTTTATTGCAAAAGGACACAGAAAAATGTAGTTTTAAGCATATTGCTAAATTTCCTCTATTAACAGCGAAAAGTTCTGTTTACTGAACACTAAGGGTCGATGATCATAGTCCTGACAGGACACCAAACCTAGCAACAAGACGGAAGAAACAGTATGAGCCCACTCGGGATAAATTAGATATCACACAGCTACTTTGTTCAGAGCCCTCACGGCTTCTACTCTAGTCACATCTCATACTGAAGGGCAAAAATTCAAATATTCATTAACTGCCACTGAAAGGTGTGATTTTAGCTCTATTTCCATTTACTAATAAAGAGCGATTTCACAAATTAGGTTTCACACAGCTACTATATTCAGAGCACTTACTGCTTCTATAGTCACTTCCCTTACTAAGGGAAAAAAATTCAAATATTCATTAACTGCCAGTGTTAACTGCGATTTTAGCTCCATTTTCACTTACTTGTAGAAAGTGTTGTATGAGCAAGTCAACTCGAAACGTTTTGTCTATACAACTTAAACTTTGAACGGAGTCTGCTATTCACGGTGTACCGTAATTTCTACGTATGAGGATCTAAGCGTTCCATCGAAACAACTCCTTATAATTTTATCATACTATTCAAACGTCACCCAAAACAGCATCGAATACCTGCTTCTCATAATTATAACATAGTATTTCAACCAATTGGAACTAATGAAAATTAGTCTAAAGTAAAGTTATACATTTTTTCGAGTGTGTATTGAAAGTACGCTCATAATGATGAAATTGAATATTGATTGATTGACCAGAAAGGGAAATATCTGATTCTAAATTATCAAAGCCTAGATCCTATTCATTAAAGCAGTGTTTGAATTTACACATAAAAGGTTGAATTTCGGAATCCGTCCGCTATGAAATGGATCAAGTGTGTAAATTGCTCGGCTAGAAAAATACTGCTTACGATAACATTTCCGCTCGTGCGGAAAAGAGTTTAATTTGATCCAAAGCTCAGAGAAAACTATCAACTTGCAGATCTTAACGCTGAAATTTCGTGCTATTCAGCTCAACGTAAAATCACAGTCTGTTTCGTTTTTTACTTCTATCTGTTGATGAAATCTAGTATAAGATATCGAAAAAGTTTCATGTTATTGCCCACCATGACTGAAATTGGATGAAAAACAAATTTTATGTAAAGTGATCATGTTTTTCCTACAACACCCAAGTGAACATTTGTATTTCCTTCATATTCTGGGTGTTGTGTAATTCGATGCACATATTTTAACTTTACAGAAAAACGCTAAATAATAAAATTTTCACGGGTGACAAAAACCTCAAAACTCTTTCGTTTTCGAGAAATAATACCCTGACATTATTTCAGATTTCCGTAGGAGTAGGCTTACAATGCAGCCAACGAGTAATATGTAACTTCTTGGGCAGGCTGCTGACGAGCGCTTTGGCCTTTCATCAGGAAATCTAAAATTAAATCAGCGTACCATTTCTCGAAAACGAAAGAACTTTGAGGTTGTTGTCACTCATGAAAATCATGTAATTTGGTGTTTTTCCGTAGCCTATATGCTTTAAATATGTGCATCAAATTACACAACAACACCCGGTATACGATAACGAACTTACCTTGAATTCATTGGCACAATTTCTCGTTTCAATTAATTATCATTGTAATGTCGCTTACAATAACTACTTCCATAAATCAAACTATAAAATAATAAGTCGATTCTTGGCCGTCGTAGGCTAAATACTTTTCAAGGCCTCAGATATTACTTTCACTTTTTTGTTCATTTAATTGCTTTGATTTGTTACGTGCATTTTCCAGTTTCTTGCTTCCATGACGCTTTTCAATATGGAATAATAATTTATCTGCAAGTAGCGCAAAGCTGTTATACCTCTCCTGCTTAGAAATTTCGGAATAGTTCTACACCAATATAAATACATTAATAATTACGCTAGACATCTCAAATACATCTCTAGCCATTCACTGCATTCAGTGCTTGTGCAAAATGACATTTAAAACTGAAACAGAGAGTCATCAAATATATTTTTCAAGAGCATGATACGAATATCACTCACACACACAGAATGAAAGAATGTGATCATAAACGATCAACGTCTCTCTCTCGAAGAGAAAGATCGGCACTTGAGCAATAAAATTTAGATGACAGCGATCTTAAATCGAACTTCAGAGCAGGGAAAAGAATTAAAATTTTTATGGTACCACTACGTTAACGAATATTTTGAAGCCAATGAACGCCATTAACTTTTTAAGGCTTTTTTAACACACTTACTAGTAACTAAAACCATGATCCGGAGCCACAGATTCTGCCCCAAGAAAGGGAGAAAATCCCTGCAATCAAAGAAAGTCAATGACGCTCGAAAGGAACTTAGGCGCATTAAAAAATTCTGTGGTAGCTTGAAGTCAACGAATATTTTAGAGCAAATGAACACCACCAACTTTTCAAGGTTATTTAACAACACACTAATTACTAATACCATGACCCAGAGCAACGGTTCCTGCCCCAAGAAAAGTGAGAAACGTCCCAAAGTCAAAGAAAATCAATGGTGCTAGAAAGGAACTTGGGTGCGCAGTCGTCTCTTATTTGATGACCTGAGCAGCCTCGGCGTGCCCTAATGCTACCTAATTGGCACCGCCATCAGCCGCACGCCAGCGTGGAGCGACCGTCTCGTTGGAACGAGTGCAGCCGCCTCAGTGACGTGCCCCGCTGGTAAACATCGCCAAACTTGTCAGATCAAGGCAATTTCTCGCGAGTTATGCGAGTTAAATCACGGTGAAACCAATCAGACTTGTCAATCTGACGTCAACTTTCACCAAAGGCGTTTGTTTAGGAACGTTAATTTGATACCTAAGACCAACTTTGACCTAAGGTGTTTGTTTGAAAACACTAATTTGAATCCTATGGCGAACTTTGACCTTAGGTGTCTGGTAAAATTAATTTTACCCCTTTGGTCAACTTTGACCCTAGGTATTTCTTTGGAAACATGATACTTATGGCCAACTTTTACTCTAAAGTATCTGTGTGTGTGTGTGTGGATATTAACTTCACACCTAATGTCAACACTGACTTAAGCTATTTGTGCTAGAATATTAAGATGATATCTCTCAACTTTAAATGTTTTTGCCCCACCCTATATAATGTGGAACTAAATTTGTTTATAATATAATTGTCAACACTAGTATGGGATATAATGAATCGAATTATTGATGGGTTGCGTTTTCGTACACATCTGACCAATTATGAGTCAGTTTAGCTCCTGAGGATAATTCATCTTTGAAAATGTTCGGAAAAATTCCACGTACAAGCCGAGGGTAAAAAATAACAATACTAGTGAATAACCACCCTTGTGTGGTCATAACATTTGTGCCGCAGATCAAAACAAAGAAAATTTAGTTTTTTCAAATGAAATTTTCAAATTTTGAAGAATGTTTTTAAAGAAAATATGTTCATATTTAGAGATAGATTCACGCTACCGAAATACGATGCTAAGGATATTGTTGTGGTAAATACAATGACACAATTCAATGATTAAGTTTCTATTTTACTGAATCGAAATAAAAATGCAAATAATTAACTATTTTTCGTACACTGTCACACCTATAAACAAAACAGCTTTAAAAAATAGTTCTAGCAATTACTGCAACTCGTTTGGCGGTAGGAATGAATTCATACCAAATGTAACAATTTGTCCTTCACAAACCAATTGATTTTTTTTCGAATGAATTTGCAAGAGTCGCAGTAAAATTATTTTCATACGTCTAACACACACCAACTGCGACGAAATTTCTCCCAGACACCACTGACAACGGCTAGCGCTATAACACCCTTCTTTCACAAATGCTCCATTTGTTCGTGTAATTTCTGGGTGAGTAACGGAACGTCAGCTAAAGTGGTCAAACTTCTAGCTGACGTTTCGTTCCAGCTGATGATGAATTCCTTTGCCTGATAGATGTAGATTAAACGAAGAAATCGTTCAATATTTTGCATACTCATGTGTGCATTATTACACAAGGTTACTGCACACAAATTAAGGCTGTGTTTAAACGCTCGTTGTTGTATAACCCTGCTGAACCTTTACGCGGATGTGTCATTAGATCCATTACATATTTTCCTGTAAATGATAGCATGCTCATCGGATTGTTTCATACTGCCTATGAACGGCACAGTTCTGATTAAAGAGAGTCGCTGTGTGAATGAAAATGATTCATCAACAGCTATACAAGTTTCTACGACCTTCTTCGATCTGTACTCTATGTCGACCAATCAACTCTGTGTTAAACAATGCGCTAGCTCTTCAATGCTCTTGACCATCTTGTGAATGAATTTTCATTGCAAATGCTGATTGAAAGTCCTCTTTTTCAGGGCAAATTGCTCTGGGATTAGGGTGCTTCATTTAGAGAGGATAGAGCTCCTTGTGTCCCAATTTATTTTCAAAGGGACTAATTTCACCGGCAATCAAAGACTTCATTTTCTATAGCAGAGTTTAAAACCGTTCGCTTAATTACTTTTTCGATATGTTCAATTCAAATGCTTTTTCCGTGAGAAATGAAGAGTGGTATTCTGTTATTTTTGGGAGAAAACTTAATTACTGTTGATTTAATTAACTTATTATTTTTGCAACTTTATACTCTGAACGCTTTTGATGATGGCCATAGCTTCAATATGTTTTTTTTGATCGAGTTAATTAGAGGAATTAACTCGTTAAAATAAAAAGTATATACTCACCGTTGCGAGCTTGTATAGTTATTGAATATCATTAGGGGAGCACAATGAACAGTTGAACAGTCGCATGAGTATTTTGGTTTTCGGTGGATTTTCTTGAATTTTGAACGTCCATTCAAATGTGGAACACTTTATCACAAAGATATATTTTCGTTAATGGCTTACGAGCATTTTCAACAAATATTTTGACTCTGAGAGCTAGAACACTAACCCAATGGTAGAAATCATTTCACCATGGATCACCGGAGAGCAAAACTCCAGTGAAATGTGAGTAAACTGTGTTGATAAACGTTTGTTGACAGCATCAGCCATAACAGTGGGTGTCTAATTTTTTTGCACATTTTCAAGTTTCAAGTGCTATGTAATAAAAGGTTGTTGTTATTTTTATCTGGGAATTAAGAGAATTAGTATTTTTTTTAAACGAGTTGCTGATTTCTTCAATAATCATTGACTCGTTTGAAACATCATCAATTCGAAACGTGTTAACGATGTTTTCAAGAATTATGAGATTTTGACAATATGCTGGAAGCTGATCATCTTTGCAAATAGTTTTCATCTATTGCACCTGTTGCATGTTGGTCATTTTGTGGACTTATTCATTTTACTGAAATTATTTATGTTGCTGATTTCCTGCTGATCTGTTTTTTGTGTCGAAATGAAATTCCAGCACAACTCTTGCATTAACTGTTGTACTAAGTTTTGTGACTAACACAGCAAGCACATAAAGAGCGGATGTAAAAAAATAATGTCACTCACAACTGTTTCCGTTTAATAACCTAATTTAATGTCACGGCATCTTCGCAAAACGCATCGCGTGTTACGTAATCATACTGACTCTTACTTATTCCACACACAAAATCATGTCATCTGACGGAGAAGTACAAAATCAATGCAATGTCTGGAAGGAACGCCATAGGACGCGTTTCCCAAATATGCTCTAGATCCACATCTATTCATTTCCACTCTGCATTTCCTTGGAATATAGAAAACCAGAACGAAACCTAGAAAACCAGAGACTGCCCCGCCAGTTAATTGTTCAATAATAATTTTTCAAGTCCGTACGTCATGGTAGGAATTTACAACATGTATGTGTGGTACCTTTGAAAGAATCTGGAAATTTCAGAAAAATTCCAATGCAACAATGTCTACTTTCCCCTGCTAGAAATCGGGAACTTTTCAGTATCGATCAATATTATTGTGATTCAATTCGAGGAATTCTCACTGAACCCGTCATCATTTTTATTAAAATTAAGCTTTAAAGAAATCGCGCTAGTGACAGTAAAAGTAGCATAGGTGAAGCAAATGGTACGAAATCAGGAGGTGATGTCAGAATACTTCCGGACTGTACTTGTCACGGCTTTGGACGTGACTGCACAAAGCGCCATTTTAGCATTCGATCACGGAATACCAAATGGGTCCCGGCACCGAATTTCATAGTATGACAAGCAAGTGCTCATTCCACTAGTGGTGCTTTAAAATCGTGCGATATAGTTGCTCTTACAAAATCATTATTGGATGTTGAATTCAGGCAACGATCTAGCATTAATTGTTTCTGAAATAATATTGTTTTTACTATTTTTTGGCACGTAAAAGAGCTACGTTACTCATTTGAAAAAAATGGGTGCCATTTGTGGCCTTAAGGAGCAAAAAAATTAATTATATCTAGTTTGGAAGTTTGTAAAAGCTCCTCGGAAATAACAACTAATTTCAAATAGGAAAATCAATTTTTCAACTGAAAAAACTTAGGATGCAATTATTCTTTAAAGTAAACCATCCCCCTCTTATACCATTCCTTTTTTGACGGCATATTCATCCCATTTTGCTTAAGGTAAAATCACTACCACTCCCATGCACCTTTCTTTTGTCTGCATAGTTGCCTTCCTCGCTTCATGGTAAACGTGGTCACTGTTCCACAACTCTTCTTCCGTTCGCACAGTCGCTATACAGTCTACACACTCAAGTCATAATAATATTAATCACTAGGAGATCACTCCTGCATGGATGCCTGTACAATCGCTCAAAACAAAGCTGACTAATACTGTCCATTCCTCTTTTGTCTGCGCATTCGCTCTCCATACTTCAAGGCATAATTAATCACTGGTAGCTCACTCCTCCTCGTAAATTTACACAGTTGCTCAATCCTGTTCAGAGCTAACCTGACCACTCCTATACTATTAATCTTACTTTTTGCGCAGTCGTTCCACACACTTCAAAGCAAAATTAATCACTGGTAGATTAATCTAACTCGTATGCCTGCACAGTCGCTCTATCCAAACATGACCACTACTGCACCATTCCTCCTTTGTCTGCACAGTCGGACGAGGTATGCCTTATTCTCTCTCTCGCGACCACTGCAAGTTTCCAAATATTGCATCCCATTTGACTGTGATTGCGCCCTCTGGGCCAGGGTAAATGCGAGGCAGATTACGGCAATGCTGCGAGAAATGCTGTCAATTTGCCTGAAGAATTTCTTCTGAACCGCAGCTAAAGAACGTTAGAAAGATTACTACGTTTTATACTACAACTTTAGGCTCAGAACCATTTCCCAGTGATAAATGTAGGTCCGGGATGTTTTACTCATGTCTGTTTCGATGACTATTTGAATATATTTATCTAATTTGTAAACGTTATTTTGAATGCGAAACTGTAACACCCAAACATAAAACCATTTGCGACCATTTACAGTTATGATATCTATAAAACCATTGATAAAATAAAACGATTTATATAATGGATACCGATGTCTCCTATATTAATCATAAATGAGATGCAACAATGTAGGTAAAATGTTCTTACTTAAAATGAAGGTAACAACACACACAATCGCTTTAAAAGACATTTCTGATACAAACGAATGTTTCGACCCCTAAGGTTATCATCTGCAGTAATCTGAGAAACACGCGGAAAAATATATTCCTAAATTGAAGAAAAACAACACAAAGAGATATTAAACTGCTAAACAGAAACTTTTGTTAATGGATTTGACGACTTCATATCGCTTAGATTGGGCTTTTAAGCGGCTGGTGAAAAGGGATTCGATTATACGTAAATCAGAGACTGAGTTTGCAGAGCTTAAGACTGAAAAATCATGCTGCAAAACAGAAGATTTACACTGATCTGAATGGATTCGTGTAGCTGAGTGAAGTAGCTTGCTTAATGAAGTACCAGTTCTGAAACTTTGTACCAATATTTCTCAAACACTCTACATCATAGTGAACGTGCGGTAGAACCAACGTGCGCAAACCCACACGATGAGCAACAATAATTATAAATAATAGAGGAGAGCTTAGACACAGGTAGTTTATCCTCGAATGAAAACAAAGTACTGATTCTAAAATCATTGACTTATGCAATCTGTAGGTCCACCCGCATAAAATATTTCATAGTGAGAGAGTGTAGTTCCTCCTTCAGCGTCCGGATTGAAAGCTAAAGAACGGCATTTTCACGGAAAATATCTTCTTCTTAATTTTTTTGCGATATCGGATCAAAATTGTATTTGGTTGCTAAAAATTTCCGAATGCATCTGTTTAGTAAATGAAGTGGAGAGCCATTGTTCAAGAAAAATCGTTCAAGAAATTCAAGCTCATTGTGCAGTGATAAATAATTTTAGCTAATATCATATGCCCAAAACAATGGCATCTTGTATTTATGGATCGATCCTCATAAGATGATCGATCGCAGAGACGCGGATAACTCAACGTTATTGAGCCTTTAATATATTTACATATTATTATTCATAAGTTCACAGCGCTACTCAATCGATTCTTAAAGAATCTTGAGACAATCTCCGCAAACAATCAGTGACATTGAATAATTTACGGGTGCGAATGAGTTTTTCGTTTCACGAACCACTTCAACATTTGGAATCTGTTTGAAAGTTTTCAATAGTTTTAGGTACCTGACACTGATTCATCTATGAGCTGCTTAAGATGATCAGTATTCTCTATCCTGCGCGTCTAATATTTGAAGTTAGAGCTTTAGGAAATGCATATATTCGGTGGGAAAATATGAGGATGCTAACTTATTCACTTGGAGAATTACTGATCCAGTTATCGGATCTGCTTATTGCGTCCAAAAGGTTATTTCACTTGCCTCCCGAGTGTTTCTCTTCTTATTTTACAATCATCACAAAGTTTTTCAGCCATGCTGCTAATAGATATTCTTTGATTTGCATTGAACATAAGTTTTATTGAATGATTATTCCTAGTCAAGTTTTGTATATTCTCCTTTTGAACGCTTTTCATAATTTAATTTCGTAACATTTTTTGTCTGAGAATCTCATTTGTAATCTGATGTGTCCTACTCGGACAACAGTTTATAACGTACACACAGCTTTATTTAACACATTTATCATCAGGCATATATCGTTCCATTTTGTTT